>VUQS01039070.1:2552-18651 GCA_015108495.1 Heterochromis multidens | reverse complement strand
AAAAAAGGTAACAAGCAAACCATTACATCAGCTGCAGGTGAAAACAGCTGCTTTATGCTTGACTTTCTTTTGTGGCAATGAAGTTCATTTGGGACCCTCAAAACGGATGCTCTGATACAAATATTGTCAGGCGGATGATGGAGCTGCCTCTGAAGTTGATGACATTGTTGACCGTGACCATCTCCAAGTCCAGCACCACCTCCTTTGGCCCCTTGATTGGCCGTGACAAAACAAGCGTAGCGCTCACATTACTGGTTTGCTGTAAGAGAATGAGGACACAGACAAAAGAGGAATGTGAGTACAGGAAATACTAAAACACATGGCGGAAGAAACACATGGCTCAGTGCCTGGTTTATACAACTTCCTGCAAATAAACAAAAGCATTTATTTAGAAATCCAACTTAGCCGTTTCTGATCAATCACAAGTTTGTGGAACAAAATCAACCTCTCAAATACATTACACACACTTATTGTGCCATCTACTGGCTGCACTGTGAACTAAACTGTCCAGTTCTTCTTGCTTTACATCTTCCAACTCATTATATACCTTTTAATTCATCCAAAATTAATTTTATTCCTTATAGATGTTTTTTCCTCCTGTGACATTTTAAAATGGCTTCAGTGGAAATAACCCGTTATGTAAACAACTGACATAACAGCTGCATGATTTACGCTTCTTTGGCACATTTCCAAAATTTGATCATAGTCACAACTGCATTCAAAGTTACTTAATTCTACCTTTAACCCAGGATCAAAACTACCATCTTCTTCTTTCTCTCTCTCTGAGCACAAACCTGAGTCTTTATTTTAAAAGTACAACCCCAGTTCCAAAAGAGTTTGGACACTGTGTAAAATTTAAATAAAAACAGAATGCAATGATTTACAAATCTCATAAACCCATATTTTATTCACAATAGAACATAGAAACCATGTCAAATTTAGGAAAAAATATGAGCTCATTTTGAATCTGATGGTAGCAACATGTCTCAAAAAAGTTGGGACAGGGCCATGTTTACCGCTGTGCAGCATCCCCTCTTCTTTTAACAACAGTCCATAAACATCTGGGAACTGAGGAGAGCAGCTGCTGGACTTTTGGGAGAGGAATGTGAGAGAAGAGTCCCATTCTTGTCTGGTGAGGATTCTAGCTGCTCAACAGTTCTGGGTCTTCTTTGTCATACTTTTCATTTCATGCTCCAAATGTTTTCAGTTGGTGAAAGGTCTGGACTGCAGGGAGGCCAGTTCAGCGCCCAGACTCTTCTACTATGAAGCCATGCTGTTGTAATAGATGCAGTCTGCAGTTTAGCTCCATTGCCTTGCTGAAATATGCAAGGCCTTCCCTTAAAAAGACATTACCTGGATGGGAGCATATGTTGCTCTAAAACCTGTATTTACCTTTCAGCACTGATGGAGCCTTTTCAGATGTGCAAGCTGCCAGTTCCAGAGGCACTGATGCACCCCCATATAATCAGAGATCCAGGCTTTTTAACTGAGTGCTGATAACCATGCCCCCCTCTTTAGTCTGGAGGATGCAGTGTCCATCTTTTCAAAAAAGAATTTCAAATTTTGATTTGTCTGACCACAGAATAGTTTTAAGTCAGTCTCAGTCCATTTTAAATAAGCTTTGGCCCACAGGAGCTTCTTCTTTGCATGACAAAGCTTTAACCTGCATTTGTGGATCATTTTGTTCACAGACAGTGATTTCTGGAAGTGTTCCTGAGCTCATGCAGTGATTTCCATGACAGAATCGTGCCTGGCCACCCGAGGGCCTGAAGATTACAGGCATCCAATACTGATTTTCAGCTTTGCGCACAGAGATTTCTCCAGATTCTCTGAATCTTTTGATGATATTATGTACTGTAGATGATGAGATATTCAAAGTTTTCTGATCTTTTGCCAATGAACCTAATTAGTTGTGAAATGTCATCCAGCTGTTTCTTTTTAGTACCACTTACTTTTCCAGTCTTTTGTTACCCCCATCCCAACTTCTCTGAGACATGCTGCTGCCATCAAATTCAAAATGAGCTGATATTTTTCATGAAATAGCGAAATGTCTCAGTTTTTATTTACTTTCTACACAGTGTCCCCTTTTTTAAAAAAAAAATTCAGTTTGTATTAGAATGAAGATCAGAGACCTTGTGTAATCTTTAGTCATATTTTCTGTTACATGTGACAGTAATCCAAGACTCTGTTTAAAATAAGCCTAATCCATGTTGCAGGTGAATAAATCCTGATCATCACACACTGTAATGATACAAGGAGGTCCTCATATCATTTATTTAGATTAGTGGAAATACCACATGGAAAAAATACTACATTACAAGTAAAGGGGCAGTAGGTAATCTTACTTAAATCAAAGCATCATCTGAAAAATGTAAGCATCAAAACAGAAACACTCAGACCAAACGCCTGTGTGAGCTTGCTACATTATATCATATTAGTGAATCAATAAGAACAATACATGTTGTAGGTGGCCAGTGTGGATTTTTCTATATTGCTTTCTAATCTGTTCTAATCTGCACACTAACTTTTTTTAGATAAATGTGATGCAATAAAAAGGAAAATACCTCCTTTTGACATGTTGATGTATAAAGTAACTGAAAGTTAGAGTTTGCTGCAGTTTAATCATATCATTTTTGGAGTGATTCTAATATATTTTGCTCACTATTAAGCCTATGAATAATGATCATATGAGACCAGTCCAAGACTGATTTTGGAAACATCTTTGGTAACTAAACAGTCACAGCTGTGGAGTTTCTGCACTGCATTCTTTAACAACCAGACATTACTGTCATTTCCTTTCCTGCCTAGTTCTGCAGTTTCCTTGAATTTCCTCATCAATAGAGTCTAAGTTTCTGTAGGGGGCACCATTTTCATGGTTGCAAATAAACTGAAGCGGCTTGCTGCTGTTGGAAACATAAAACCCATCAGCTTCACTTTTGATATGGCAGAGGCTTTTCCGTGAGGCAGAACATGAGAATGTTTTATTTTATCCCTTTGAGTTGTTAATGTGGTACTTCTGCATTAATTCGCTACATTATGGTCCTCTGTCTGCCATATCTTCAGTTGATGGATCTCTGAGATACTCACCCTCATGTAAAACTCTCGTCCCTCGTTGCCCGACTTTATCTGGAAAATGTAGAAGGCGCCGGGGTAGCGCGTGGTGGCCTGCATTTGGAAGATATCTGCAGGTACACTGCGCCCCGACGACAAGTCCATGTGTCGGTACAAAATGGTGAAGGGCTTATCCCTGCAGGCAGGGTTCTCAGCTGAACACATACACTGACTGCAAAAGGGGAGACAGTCAGTTTAGGCTTTAGAGAATATCTTACAAAAATAAGCAGTGAAATACTTTATAATTCTGTGTTAAGAGCCAGCTGGAGAAAACAAAGAAGGAAAACTCACTTGTCACTAACTTCGATGTAAGGAGGGTGACACTGTAAAGGATTCAGGCATGTATAGCCTCCCTGGAAATTGAAACACACTTGTGCTGTTGTACAGGTGTTGTTACCAGTGTCACATTCATTGATATCTTTAAAATCAAACACACAACAATCAAAGTCAGTTAAAACATCATCATCACGAGAGAAACAAAAGAAGAAGCTTTAACAATGTTAATATTAAAGAAAAACACATGCATGTGTCCTAACTCAAGAGAAGTGTTTAATTAAATGACATAAAGTAATGCATTCAGGCAGGAAATGATGTGTCAGTGTGTGTGGACTGCATGCTATGCCAGAGTGCTTGTCTTCTTACCCTCACAGCTCCTGCCGTCCTCATATACATAATATCCAGGTGGACAGATGCAGGAGAAAGAGCCAGGGGTGTTTACACATCTGTACTGACACAGAAACTCAGAGAAACTGCACTCATCCAAGTCTGCACGAAACAAAAAACAGAATGAACACTCATCAGAAAAAGGACACTAACACCAACAGAAAGGAGCCTGCCTCAATATGCACAATCTAAGACATCCAGGTTGGTCTATCTAAACTGTGTTGATCTGGTGATGAAATGGAAACTTTTTTCAGGGGCAAACATATTTGTCCCCCTTGTTTTTCCACTTCTTTGTACATTCCCTCACGTCCATTTCAATAGTTTCGGAAATCTGCCCCCAGGAATTTGCTGACATTTGTGAGTCCTTATATTGATGCTATGATTATTATTCCTCATACTGAGATGATGATTGTTGTTATCTCACTGATAAATTCAAAAACTGCAGTGAAAAAGTAGCCGGAAATGCACAGGAGGAATCAGTGGTGCTGAACAGGCCAATCACAGTAGTTGTGGGCTGTGTCAGCCTGACGTGTAGTTACATTTCTAGGGAGGTGCACATCAGGTTACACCATGGGTTACACTGTATGGTTCAGAAGGGTTTAGGGTTACGTCGTAAGTTATGGCGTAGATTTCCCGCTGAAGCATAAATCCACAGTCACACCTGCTCTCTGTGATGCTGCACAGGATAAAAACATACAGGCATTTCTGGAAGGATAGGCGGTCAGGGTATGACATTAAGAAAAACTTATAACTGGTCGGACAATCTAAAAGTCACTGCAGGTATTATTTGTTGGTTTAGATCCAATTTTTCAGGTTGTTCTAAAAACTCCCTGAAAAGCCTTCAGTTAATCTGAAATGCTGCACTGGGAGTACTGACAGGACAGACTGACTTTAAAACCCTTCTTCTCACATACAAAATCTTGAATGATCACGCCCCATCATATCTTAAAGACCCTGTATACATTATCTTAATAGAGCACTTTGTTCTCAGAGATTACTTGTGGTTCCTAGAGTTTCTAAAAGTAGAAGGAGACTCCTCTCCTCTGGAACCAGCTTCCTCCTCTCTACTTTTAAGATTAAAACTTTAAACTTCCCTTTATGATAAAGCTTGTAGTTACCATTACTTAGTTATGGTGCTATAGGCTCAGGCTGCTGGGTGACTTCCCATGATGCACTGAGCATTTCTTCTCCACTCACCTATTTTCACATGTCACTACTGCATGTCATTAACTTCTGTCTTCTCTCTCTGATAGTTTGCATTTTGACCTCGACTTTCTATGCTCCCCTTTTTCTCTTCTCTATCCCCTTACTCCCCAGCTGATCTCGGGAGATGGCTGCCACCGCCTGAGCCTGGTTCTGCCGGAGAGTGCTTCCTGTTAAAAGGGAGTTCATCCTCCCCACCATTGCCATGTGCAATGACATCAAATCAATTTATACATTTTATGTAATATGTTCTTTCTGGATTTTTGGTTGATATACCTCTGTTTCTGGTGCCTTACCAGCTCAGTTCTTCACACTACTCCAAAGATAGATTAACATTTACATATCAAAAACTATAAAATCTTTCTCACCGATGCAAGTAGTGCCGTCGGATGCCAACTCGAATCCCTCGTCACAGTTGCACATGTATGAGCCGTAGGTATTGAAGCAGCCATGACTGCAAGGTTCATCTGCACACTCATCCACATCTGAAGCAACAACAGAGGCTGGAAGTTAACAACACGGGTAACACACTATGGAAGTTTTTCTCTTTCTGTTAAAAGGGAGTTATTGCTCTCCACCGTGGCCCAGTGGTTGTGAGTGTGTGTACCTTGACAGGTCCTACTGTCTGGATTGAGGATGAATCCAGGGTTACAGGAACAAGAATATGAGCCAGGGATGTTGGCACACAGCTGCTGGCAGTAACCATAACGGCATTCATCAATATCTGGTAAGAAAACAAAAAAGAAAGAGACTAGGTAGTTATGGGCCATAATATATACATAGTGCTGTAGGTCAGTTTACTGTGAATAAATCTGCAGTTCATGTTTTGATTTGAACAAACTCTGCTGAGCTGCTTTGCAACACAAAACATGAAGAGGGCGCTGTTCTTCTTTTGTAAATCAGGACAAGTACATGCAGAGACATTTCTGCATTATCCAACAGTGATCATAAAAAATGTCATGACCTCTGCTGTTTACAGTGCTAATACTAAGCTGGAATGGATGGCTGGTTTTGTTAGACAGACCATTTTCTACTGCCAAGGTTACAGTTGCATTTATTACTGCTCGACGAAGATAAAGATTTTGAGCAAATAATTACACTGCTTCACAGTTTTCAACAGTTTGCATAAAGTTACTGCATGAGTTAGTGACAGATGAGTGATGATAAACTGACTTTCAGTGCTATTTGTAGAGTATGTGCAGTGATATGAATTTAACTGACTAAAATGTATTGTGTATGTATGTTAATGTTAAAAAATATAGCATGAAAAACCCACTGACCCTGACACTGTCCACCAAGGAGCCAGTAACCTTCAGTGCAGGAGCACGTGTAGCCACCTGCTGTATTGATGCAGACCTGGGTGGGGTTACAGTGGTGAGAGTTTGTCTCGCATTCATCAATGTCTGCAACAAAGAAAAGAGGAGAAAAAATTGCAGACTTCAATAAAAAGATGCACAGCTCAACAAAATAAAAAGGATGCTCAAAGCGGCAGATAAGATGTAAACTTATGGCAGAAATAAGGAAACAAACAAATTTACATATTTGCATACAGTTACAGTTTCATTTACATTTTGGCAGTTAGCCCCTTCAAATCTACACAAAAATAACACCCAGAGAGACACTTTCGAGGTTTTATTGTTTTAAAGAGTGTCTAATAGTATCTATAATATTTCATCAAGTGACGAATGCATTTTTTAACATCATATCAAAGCAAACGGACAAGATAGAAGCACATTGATGATACTGATTTCCATATGGGAGTTGTGCTTTTTGCACTTCTCAGAATTCAGTTGATTTCATTCCAAACAAGTCATTTTGCATTTAGATTTAGCTCTCTCCTCTTCTCGTATTGACTAACTGCATTGCAGGATTTGATGGTTATGTGCCTTGCTCAAAAGCATACCCACTAGTGAACTACTTTTCCTGCTGGCTTGGAGATTGCACCAGCAATCTTCTGTTTGAAAATCAGTTTATCCAACACTCAGATCTTCACCACCCTGTCCTTAAAAAAATAAAAAAACTCTTAACCAAACAGTTAACATTTTAATGCTTATGATCGTTTCTACACAGGATTACAGATTTCTCAGATTACAATCTGAATTCCATCAACGCCCCTGGAGCAGCTCTCACACTGCATCATAATGGCCATATTTCCTTATGAGGAT
Organism: Heterochromis multidens; assembly: GCA_015108495.1. Classification (NCBI taxonomy): domain Eukaryota; kingdom Metazoa; phylum Chordata; class Actinopteri; order Cichliformes; family Cichlidae; genus Heterochromis; species Heterochromis multidens. Next base: position 11,509 of record VUQS01039070.1, on the reverse strand, counting down.
ATGACAAATCAAAAATTCCAACTTCTGTTTATGGTTCTCAGACAATGAAGTCACCAATCTCTAGAAAACCAGTGGGGGGAAGTGGGTGGCAGCCTGGTTTTTTTGTTTGAACAGGCAGCTATGATAAGCGATAACGTCTGTCTGTGGGGCCATTGCCCTTTGTGCCAGCTAGGACCACTGGCCCTTCATGAGGGTGGAGGAGACCCAGAGCATTAGGCCACCGGCCAAGAGCTACACAGCCACAGCACCTGCTTGCAGTTTCCAGTGTAAATCTCCCTGAATGCCCCTAATCTGCGCCCCATGTGTAGACCTTACTGCAGATCTCCAACATATACACACACACACACACACAAGCAGCAGGAGTGTTTCAGTTCACCTCCTTATATAGGCTGTTTTATGAGCTGCCCACGAGCTTTGGGGTTGCTGACAATCCTGATCAGCTTCAGAGAAGACATGACAGACATGCTTCAATTGGCTGAAAGATGGTCAGATGTAAAAATGCAAAAGAAAAAAAAAACCTGAGCAGAAAGATTTTGACCACACATGGCCCCACAAACTGATTCAAAATAATAGTAAGTGGCTTTAAATGACATAAAACCGGTTTGGTTTTTTATTATCTGCAAGCCAATTAAATGATCATAAAGGATCAGCGTTTACAGCTTCACTGCCAGAAAAATGCCTTGTTTTCAGATGTGCTGTTGTGCATTTTTGAGTTTATCCACTGGTTTCAAAAGTCCATAAGGTTGGAAATGTTTCTCAAGCCACAGCGGAGCATGTAATCCCTCGACTCAAGTAAAAACCTGAAAATCCCTAAAACTGAGTTATGAGCGGAAATGAATATTACAGTCCCTAGTGGGATGAAAAACACAGAATCTGAACTCTAAAAGTTTTTTTTTTTTTGACTTGGTAGTGAATGAAAAGTGTGCTTAAGCAATCTAAAGTCATCCATGACCATATAATGACAGTATTATGCAGATTTTTAGAAGGTGCCATGTTTACAATGTTAATTTGATGTGTTAGCATGCTTACATGATCTTTCCTGCAACAATATTGTGTGTTTCATCTGTAAAGCTCACTGTGAACTCTCTTTGAGATCATGTAGTTATATGGAGTGAAAACTTTACAACAAACACAATACAAAGTGAAGTCTGTTGTACGTTTAGTGAGGTTTGAGCGAAGCCCTCGGTTCCAGCTAAAGGGACAGTTTGACAGTTTGTTGCTTTCTCACAGAGATTTCAGAGGTAAAATACAGTTAGCTGATTCTATTCAGAGGTAAAAAGTTTTAATCTTCTCATCTGCCACCCTGTCTCTAGGTTTGAGTCAGCGGTGTTTCTGTGCACACAGTCAGGTCCACAAAGAAAAGAAAAGGCTGGTGTGGAAGAACTGGAATGGTCTGCACACATCTGTGCCCTTAACATTATTCAACACCTTCAGAATGAAGCTTATCATTTCTATTGTTACTCCAGACTGGTGCCATTTGGAACACTGGTAGTGTATTATGCCAATAACTCAGAGACAAAACCGCAATTGTTACAGGTTCAGACAGGAAGTCACAGTCTGTGTAGTTTCTGCTCCACAGCAGCATCAATCAACAACTCATTACATCACTGCACACCAGCCTACAGGGGTGCGCTGACTCGTTGCCTCCACAGAGGCATGCCTGTTCTCTTGCCTTGGCCTGGGCACAGATTTGGCAACATATGACCTCATTTTTGGCACTCAGATGGTGTAGTTTACCCAAACAAGGTTGTGAGCCGATTCCCTCACGGACCTTCTCCCCTACAAAGAGGAAAAAAGTCCATATTTGTGCATGAGCGGACTTCTAAAGCTCTCTTTGGAGGGAGAAAACTGTACCACATATGTACATTTTCCTCCTCACAGCACAGTCATGGCTAATTTATCCAAAATGACAGAAAAACACCCCAAATGGACCTTAAGGAACCAATTTTTAACAGCTTTTCCCTGCTGGACACACTGAGGAAATTTTGTGGAGTGTTTATCTAACAGCTGGGAGCTCTTGAAGTTGTGAAATTCCAAAGACTCAATTAAAAAAGATGACATTTATTCACTGTGAAAAGTTAAACGGCCCTCTGGTTCGGCTGGGTGACAGCAGACAGGCTGCTGCACAGAGCACTAAAGACATCTGTCCCTGTGATGTGATGAATTCATGTATTCCTCTGGATTTTAACCACGTTGAATTTCTAGCCTCTATCTTTTTCCACTTGTGTCACCTCATTCATAGTTTCACTCTAACATCTGATAGACAGCAGCAGGTGGCAGATGTCAAGGCCATGTTCTGCAAAACATTCACATTTTTTCAACCACTGCAGAAATCCAGTAAAAAATCTCAAGACCAGAAACAGCTGCAACCGAGAACAGACACCGTCCACCCTTACATCTCTTGCAAGCAGTTAGACATAGCATAAAAATAAGAACCTTTGGCAGACCTGGGTTGCAAAGCAACTTGCAGATGCTCTATTATGAGATTTGCCAGGTGGATGTGCCGAAGGATATCTGCTGATTTGGATGCATAGATTGTGGCTGAAGTTTGACTTCTCACCTGAAGTAACCCTATGCTCGATTTATTTAAAGGTGCACTACAGTGGCAGCAAGGGGAGCAGCTACGACTGCAGTAACAATGTTAATAAAAATATTCCAGAAAATCAAATGTAACCTTCATGTATCTGTTAAAAGATTAGAATCCTCCTAAAGGGTAACATAATTAATGAGAGGGGTTAAAAGATGACATACACAGTAGTAAAAATCTAAAAAGTATTTGTTACATTTGTCACAACGCGTTTTTGTTCAAAATCTCCACACATTTGATTGTGAATTTATGGATAATTATACAACTTCAGTCCACAGAACTGCAAAATCAAAAATAAAATTCTCTGTGCAATATGAGATGCAAGGCATAAAATAGACATTACTTGATTTGAAGGGGTCAAACCTCCCCCCCAAAAAAAAGGCTGGGATCTAAATGCACTTCTACACTTGTGGTTACATTCCCTGCCTATGATGAATGGGCCCAAACATTGACCCACCATGAACAATCAAACAAGCGTTTTGTCAGGCTGGTGTAAGCAGACGACTGAAAACAATAAGCAGCTTTGAACTTTTGGAGACTTCTGATAAACAAGGACAAAAGACTTGGCACAAGCAATGTTTCCTTCTTTTTTTAAATTGGCTTGAAGATAAAAATTGTGAAGTTTTCAGCAGAGCTTTTTATGAGTCAGTATTTTTTGACTGAAGTGCAGCTACGGGAGTTGTCCTAAGCCCAGAGTTAATACTTTCTGCATGTGGAAGTATGCAAGGGTCCAAGTGACATCAATTGCCAATGGATGCAAATTTCGTCATCAGAGGGTGTACACGAGGCTCAGTGCAGGCAACCACATACTCTACAATTTATCAAGATTTAACCCATCAGCAACTACCAGAGAATTTCTAAATAGAGTACCGACTGCACAGGCTTCCTCCAAGTGGACAAAAACGTAGTATAATAAGAAAAACTGTTCCGGATGTTAGTAACTGCCCCTGTTCGCATCTGTGAGTAAGTATAATCCTGGCTTCAAACAGCTGACCAGGCCCATATTGAATAAATGGAGAACAAAATCAGACTGTGAAGGATGTACAGTACATTTAATCCAGTACTGTACTAAAGTACAATGTTGAGTTACAGTACTATGCAAAAGTCTTGAGCCACCCCTCATTTCTTTATATTTTGCTTCCAAGGAGTCAGACTTTCTTGTAATTTTTTAAAGTGGACTTCAACAATAGTTCTCCAGCTTTCTGAAGGTCTTTCAAAGTTCTTCTTTGGACATTGGCTGCTTTTCACTCATTTTCAGTCCAGTCCTTGTACCTGACCATTTTCAGAGGAATGGTTTTTTTTGTTCGTTTATTAAGCCACTTAACACTGACCTATGAATCAAGCACCTAACTCAAGGGATAAACCAGTGCTGTGTCTACACATAACAGACAATTTAGCAAAGAACCCATTTTAAAGTGTATCTTTAAGCACTTGGTTACTAGCAGCCTATCACAAAAACACATTTGTTTCCATTTCTTCAGTTGAATCTATGAAAAATGCCCAAGATAACACAGTTTGACAGGCATAAAATAGTATTTTTGCACCAACAAGGTGATTCCCAAAGAGCTATTAGCTGAAAACATCTCAGCATGGTGTGCAGTGTGTCCTTAAAATATTTGAGGAAACTGGACAAGTGAAGGACAAAAGAAAAAGTGTCAGGCCTAAAAAAAAAAAAAATCTACAGCAAAAGTTCCAGCAAAGACCTGACACAGGACCTGAGAGAAGCATCTGGCCCTTCAGTTGATCCATCTACTGTTCACTGAAACCTCATCAGAAATGGTCTCAGTGGAAGGGTGGCTGTCAGGAAGCCACTAACTAAGGGAGGATTCAGGGTCACCTGATCCAGCCCTAACTATAAGCTTTATCAAAAAGGAAAGTTTGAAGCCTAATCTTAAAAATAGAGAGGGTGTCTGTGACTGGGAGCTGGTTCCACAGAAGAGGGGCCTGAAAGCTGAAGGCTCTGCCTCCCATTCTACTTTTGAATATCCTAGGAACCACAAGTAAGCCAGCAGTCTGAGAGCGAAGTGCTCTGTTGGGGTGATATGGTACTATGAGGTCTTTAAGATAAGATGGGGCCTGATTATTATCAGAAAGTCATGTCCTTAAGAAATAGGGAAAAAATCCCGTAAAGACCTGACACAGGACCTGAGAGAAGAATCTGGCCCTTCAGTTGATCCATCTGTTGTTCACTGAAGCCTCATCAGAAATGGTCTCTGTAGCACAGCTTTGTCTACTGTGGGTTCCCCAACACTCACAGACAGACTCAGCCATGATGTTTGCTCACTATTATTTTATTTACACTCCACCACTGTTACACTAGCCCAGCATGACTGTACACACTCGGTCTTCTAGTGGCCACAGCTACACCAGCTGCCGTCTGTACTTCCATGGAGTGTCCAGTCCTGGCATCCTACTGCATAAATAAAAGAGACTGATTAGAAGATGTGTGACAGCTGTGCCACTCAGCCTTTCCTCAACACGGAACCCCTGAACTATCCACAGCTGAGCCAAAACCACACTCGCCTCAGTCTCGTCTCCATGGAAGGGTGGATGTCAAGAAGCCATTCTTAATGAAAGGAAAAGGGGAGAAAAGGCTGAGATATGCCACATTACACAAGAACTGAACTGAAAATTAGTGAAATTTTTGACTCAGTTGTCATCAGTATGTGCGGAGGTCAGGAGAGAGGCACAACAGTGAGTGTCTACAGCCATCTGTGAAACATGGTGGAGGCTCTGTCATAGTTTGGAGCTGCATTTCAGCCAATGATGTTGGAGATCTCGTCAAAATTGATGGAATTATGAACACAGAAAAGTTACAAAAGCCCTTTCATATACAAAATGGAAGTGCTGGAGGCACGAGTTCGTGAGCATCTCTACTATCCTTCCACATGGGATGATGGGACTCCCAGACAGCACTTACGGAGGGAGACTAATGCAACAGTAGGAAAAGAAGATAATTTCTGCAGGAGCTGTGGAAAAAAAGCCTTCTGTACTCCTGCATCCATTACTGTTTGAGCAGTATAGCATTCTGCAGCGACACCTATTCTTCAGAATAAACTGCAGCAAGTTGAGCGTAAATAAATGTTATTTTGCTGCAAATGAATATTAATTGCAGCAAAATCTGTAGTATTTGTAAATACTTCACATTTAACACTGCATTGGCACAGTCTTGGCAAAAGCATTTACCTACATCAGCTTCACAAAACTTAAAAATTTATGTTTACTTCAGTGGCTGATTCCATTGTTTGCATTCACTGTCACAGGTCACTCTGACACTCTGTCAACATGCCTTTTTTAAACTTTTGACAGGATTAATTGGGTAATAGTGTCCTTCAGATACAGTTCAGTCAACTAAAATCTGTCCAACAGTCTCTTTTGACTCCAACAGTCCCTGAAAATCCTCTCAGAGCTCAGCCCTGGGAGAAAAAAAAAAGTATTTTCTTGTCCAGATCTTCTGGCGGGAGCCCTGTGGGAATCCTGCCAGAGTACTCCAACTATATTACCCAACCCTCTTAAAAGAAAACAGATACAGAGTGAGGGGCAATGCGATTACAACTCCTCAGAAGACCCATTTTTATTGTGTTGGAAATCATTCTACTTTTTTTTTCTCATCTCTTCTTCATTTCCTGTTAATGCTATTTAAATTTTCCACTCAACTTGTGTTTATGGCAGCCAAGTGTCCCACAAAACCAGGCAAGTTTTCAGAATCTGTATCGGTAGAGCAGCTATCCCCCTTTCTAGTCCTTTTAAGCCTAATTCTGTCATCCATACAGTCTATACAGGGTCCATCCAGCTAAATCCTGCCAGAGAACCAATGATTATGATTATGATTGGGTATGACTGTGTGACAGTGAATAAAGTTTCTTCTAAAGATGTGGACCTGGACTGAGTGACAGGGGGTAACATTCCAGAAAGTTGTGGCAAGCCCCGAAAGGAAAACCACTTTGTTGAAACAGAAGAAAATCTTTTAAAAAATAGCCCAAATCAACATCGTCTTCAGCGTTTTCTGTGCCAGCACTATTCATCCTTTTGCTTGTTTAAATTAATGTTAATGATCTATTTTGTGTATTTCATCATAAAATATCTGTTCTAAAAATCCCAAATATTTATCTACACTTCCTCCTATCTGCAGATGCTGGAGGAGGACAGGGGCCATGGTGTTAGTGGATGGGTGTCAAGCTGGCTGGGAGGCAGAGGAGCACAAAGTGTCCCAAACACTCCACAGAGACCCACAAGTGGCCAAGGGCTCAACTCTGTAAGAAATGACACACAGTTCTTGCTGGATATATTTTGCTCTGAAGAGTAAGAAGCCAGAGGAAGGGCACATGAAATAGGTCCAACTCCTTCACTGCAACTCCTTGGACTGTCTTCCATCACCACAAAGCATAGCATTAACATAGGATTCATTACAGAGAAATACTGACAAGCTTCTGTGCTTTCCAAGCTCTTTACTTTGGGCTTCTTGTTTTGAGAGTCAGGAATATTGAATTTTGAACTTTTTTTTGAAATTATTGAACTATTGAATCAGTAAAATGTCTCATTCACTCACTGTTATGTTCCTTGTTGTTTCAGTCCTTCTCAGAGATGTTTGTAAAATTCCTGGAGATGGAGTCGACCCCTTCTCTACCTGCACCAAAGCTTCCCGTCCATGACATTAAGCCTCTGAGCGCCCCGCCTCCAGGAAGAACCAACAGCGGTGCTTCCAGCATGGCCGCAGGTAAATGGCCCACTTAAAAGAAAAACACTTGCTCCTTATTTCCTTAAACACATCACACTTTAATTAAATTTAAGCCTCTCTCGTCTCAGGAGCCGCAGCTTCCCTCAAGCGAGCCGGTGATTCCAATCCGTTCCTGGCCCCTCGTTCTGCAGCGGTGCCTCTGCTGGCTGGTTCCAGCTCTGGGGGCTCAGGAGGTCACCTGCTGATGAAGCCCATCTCTGACACTCTGCCAACCTTCACTCCTGTGCCAGTCTCAGCTGAGGCCAGTGCTGGAGCCGTGCTCAAAGACTTGTTAAAGCAGTGATTGGCCCCATAAGGAGTGCCACACAGATGTCTTAATTTAGCCAACACAAGTTCTACACTACAAAGACAGAGATGTTGGAGCAGATCTGCTGCTTCATGCTGCTTTCTTTATTTCCTGCAAAAATAAATGAGCAGAGCATTCATAAAGGCATTAATTGCCATTTCGAGGAGATGATTAAAACTGAAGTTAGTTTTTCTTTTTTTTTTTTAGATTCTGTTTCACTTGCAATTACTGTTCTATGCAACAGACTCTCCCTTTACACATCAGTGGAAGTGTTTCCCACTCAACATTACTGATAGGTGATCAGCGATGTGACTTCACATCCAAAAAAGGACACAGGGTCAGAGCACTTTCAAGTTTTGAGTCATTCAGAGTGAGAGTTTTCAAAGAAGCTGTCCATCTGGTCATGAGTTACATTCAGATTTTTTTCTTTTATTTATCGCACCACATCTGAACACAAGTGACCTTTCTCAGTCCCGTGTGTGCAGTACGATACACGTGGGCTGAATCTAATCATCACCTCTGTTAGCAAGAGGAAACATGTCCTCCATGGAAGAACCTTTTATTTGTTGAGTACTTTTATTTTTCTTTTCAACAATGCAGTGAGCTGTTTCTTATCCAGGACTTGCCTAAAACTCTCTGGCAGCGGCAGCCTGCTTACAGATTTATGTGGTTCAGTACATCTGTTAAAACCATAAAGACATTTCTGCAGAAATCTTGTCTTTTCCAGACAGCTAGACTGTGATATGCAATAAGCGTTGTAATTATGGCTATAACTGCTGACTGTGGTTGATCAGAAGCTTGAGTTGGACTGCTCTTATGTTCAAGTACAGTATAATTATATTTTTATATATATATATATATATACATATACATATACATGCATACATACATACACACACACAAATGGGTGGTGTTTTTTTTTCTTTTCTATTTATAGGCACTAAGGATGTTGTGGAAGTAAAAGTGCCTGTTTTTTCCCCTAATTTCATAATTGTATAATCAGGATTGTAAAAGATTAATATAAAAAGTTTATATTTACAAAATTGCACATTTAGAAGGACCACAGTAGCCCGAAGCTGCTCTACATTTTTGTATAGGCATCAATCAGCTGCTGCAGAAGGAATGTTACAGGGTTTCTCCAGGTGTAATGATCAAATGTATAAACTGTAAATCCTTGAAAATAATTTTTGTAGATGTAAAATCAGAAACTCTTGGGCGTCAAAAGGAGTTGGATTGCCTCGGACTCGGTTGAGCTTTAATTAAGGTTAGTACCCGTGACTTAATTGCAAGTTAAAATCAAATAAAGGTACCACTGCTGACCCCACGTTTGTGTGCGTCTTGTCATT
>VUQS01039067.1:0-10724 GCA_015108495.1 Heterochromis multidens | reverse complement strand
TAAAAAGTCTGAGAAATCAGAGAGAAACTCAGAGTAAGGGCCAGGTGGACGATAGATAACAACAAATAAAACTTTTTTTTGAGTTTTCCAATTAGGGTGGACAAGGCTAAAAATCAGGCTTTCAAATGAATTAAAACTCTGTCTGGGTCTATTAATAAGCTGGAGTGGAAGATTGCTGCTACTCCTCCTCCTCCTCTGCCTCATCATCCTGCTGTAACCAGGTTTCTGTAAGGCAGAGTAAATCAATATGTTGATCAATTATTAAATCATTTACTAACAGGGACTTAGAAGAGAGAGACCTAATGTTTAGTAATCCACATTTAACAGTTTTATTCTTTGGTGCAGTTGAGGATGCTATATTGTTCTTTCTTTGTGAATTTTTATGTTTAAATTGTTTTTTGCTGATTTTTGGTTTGTTGTTTGATGGTCTGGGAGCAGACACAGTCTCTATGGGGATGGGATTTTGGGAGGATGGCAGGAGGAGAGAAGCTGCAGAGGCGTGTAAGGCTGCAACTCTGCTCCCTGATCTTAACTCTGGATAGTCACGTTTTGGGGGGTTTAATAAATTCGGCCAGATTTCTAGAAATGAGAGCTGCTCCATCCAAAGTGGGATGGATGCCGTCTCTCCTAACAAGACCAGGTTTTCCCCAGAAGGTTTCCCAATTATCTATAAAGCCCACATGGTTTTTTGGACACCACTCAGACAGCCAGCAATTTAAAGAGAACACGTGACTAAACATGTCACTTCTGGTCTGAGTGGGGAGGGGACCAGAGAAAACTACAGAGTCCGACATTGTTTTGGCAAAGTTACACACCGATTCAATATTAATTTTAGTGACCTCCGATTGGCGTAAACAGGTGTCATTACTGCCGATGTGAATTACAGTTTTATCAAATCTACATTTATCCTTAGCCAGCAGTTTCAGGGTTCCTTCGATGTCGCCTGCTCTGTTTGTTCTCTGTCTTTTCTAAGTATACGTTTGTAGTCCCGGTCCTTGTGTTTTCCTTCCTGTTCCCATGTTCTCTCTGTGTTTCGTCCTTTTGTCTCCCCAGTCTGTCATGTCTTCATGTTTGTTTATCTTCAGTCCCTTTGTCAAGTTCTCGTGTCTTAGTCTGGATCTCTGTGTGTGCATGTGTTAGTCACTTCCTGTCTTATTTTGTTAGTTCCTTGTCTCATATGCATATGTTCAGTTTTGCTTCCCCTGTCTCATTAGTCAGATTTAGTTCAGCTGTGTTCTCCAGGTGTGTCCTCTCTGCCTTGATTCCCTCCTGTATATATATTGTCTGAGTCTCTCTCTGTTCTTTGTCGTGTCCTCGTCATATCCTGTGTTCTCATCCGTATGTTATCTCCCCAGTTTTAGTCTCCCCGTCAGGTTGTTCCTGCCATGCCTTATTATTTTTTTTACTCAGTCTGTTACCAGCAAGAAAAGCTGCATTTTCAGTTCAACCTCTCGCTGCCGAGCCCTGCATTTGGACCCACACTCTACCTGCCACACAGCCAATACATGACAAAAGGACGCAACCAGTAAAATGGATCCAGCAGACTTGGCGAGGGATCGGCAGCTAGTGATAGCTTATTTTCTGAGAAAAGAGGAGGTGGGAGTCTCAGTGCACCCCAGACCATGAATCCCCATATTACAGAACTCGTCTGGCCCGAGGTGGGCCACAGAGTTGCCGTACCTCTTACATCCACTGCTCACTGTCTGTCCGATCCTCCAGTAATGAGAGTGGGCAGTCTCAGGTTCTCCCCAGCCGCTTACTCTCTAGCCTCTCCGCTCTCTGGCTATCCCCCACAGTCCCCAACCGTGTCCCGCTCAAGGAAGAGGGGAGCTCGGCGACACAGGAGCGATTGTGAGCCCGAGTACAGTGGTCTCACCCCGGAACAGTCTTTCATCCGGTTCCTGGGAATTCCTGAGTCTGCGCTATACAGCCCTTCCACCTCAATGATGCCCGGGATTTCTGCCTGGACGATGCCCAGCATTCCTGCCTCAACGATGCCAGACTGCTCATTGGAGGACCCACTGACCAGCTTGTCGGAGGTTCCGCTCCGGGGTCTGTCAGAGGTATTCGCTGCGTTAGTGTTCCAGGCCCCCACTTCCCAGTAGAGGCAAGGCTCTTCTGTATGCTTCTGTCAGGTATTCCGCTCCACCTGCTGCTGTGAGTGAAACTGTGTTTTCCCTTGTTGTGTCCTCTTAACCAGAGGAGATAAGAGAGAGAGACTGTGATTTCAGGGCTGGGGAGGGTAGGAGCCAAATTTATAGTTCATGCACCTGCTACTGATCCAGCAGCGTCAGAAACAGCTATTTGTGTTTCTCCTTTTGAAGTTGTTAATGTTTCCCACTCTGAATTAGTTCATAGCATCTGTCAGTCAGAAACAGTTCATTGTGTGTCTCAGCCAGCTCACTCTGACAGCGGTTATCTTTCCAAGCAGGTCAGCTACGACAATGGGGAAAGGGTTTTATATGATGTTTCAGTGACAACCACTAATAAAACTTTGCCTGGTGTCTCTGAGACAGCTCCACCTGATTTTCTGTTTAATGTAACTGTTCCAACTAAGTCTGTTGTTCCAGTATCAGTCATGCCTGAAAGAGTTTTTGTTTCCGAGCAGCCTCAATCTGAAACTATTTGTATTACTGAACCTGTTTCATTAAAGACTGTTCCTGTAGTCCAGTCTACACCCCCAGAGACTTTTGACCCAGCTCCTCATACAAAGATTATTAGTGTTTCTCAGTCTGTTCCACCATCTGGTTTTGTTTCATGTGCTTCTGAATAGGCAAATAAATCCACTTGTTAAAAACTGCTTACCCAGTCCCTGAGCCGGCCTGTTCTTTTCTGCCTGTTCTGTTAAGAACCAAGAACTGGGTTTCTGAGTTGGACTATCTGAAGACTATTAGAGCCACTAATTCAAAGTCTGCTTGTGCTGCTTTATCTGGGGCCCCTCACAAAGACTGCTTTTCCCTCCAGCCTCCTTGTTCCAAGACTGTGGCCTCGCAAAAGACTGTTTCGCCACCTGAGGCCACCCCTGAGCCTACTCCTCCACCTGTGCCTGTTCCCAGGGCGAGGATGGCTAGGACCCAGCCCGTCCCTGCACCTGTACCTGTTCCTCGTGTGGGACGGCTGGTGTCCAGCCAGGCCATGCACTCATCCCTGTTCCCAGGGTGAGGGCAGCCGAGACCCCGCCGACTCCTGCACCCGTACCTTTTCCTCAGGTGGGAGCGGCTGGGGTCTGGCCTGTCCCTGCACCCTTTTCGGTTCCCAGGGTGAGGAGTTAGGAATAAAAGAATTAAATTAAACTGTTTTTATGATTTTTTTTATACACATTGCAATTGTGCTCATTAAGAGTTGGCACTCCGTGTAAAAAGGGTCAAGAGCATCAAATCTCACGGTGTGATTGGATTGAACCATTGAGAGTGACATGTTAAGTGCAGAAGGATCAGCAGCGTGCTTACATTACACCTGCTATTTTGCTAATTAAAGTTTAATAAATCACTTGGTTTGAAATAGTCTTTAAGAAAGCTTAGGCCTCACATTCTAAAAGATTGAGCAAGGTCAGACTCATTGGATCCACAGAGACCTTCAACAAGCTCATAATGTAGATAGAAGGAGTAAGACAAAATATCTCCCAAAGCAGGGATATTTCAGAGTAACCTAGCATAAACAGGGATTGGAAATCGTGGACAATAGATGAATAATTTAAGGAAAGGTACCTTGGGGAGGTGTTTTTCTCTATGTCTATCTTTCAGAAAAGGAGTCAGATTGGAAAGACGAGGTCGGGGACATTGAGCGGAATGCGGAGAAGAACCAATTGGGAGATGCCAAGTCCTGCTGCACCACTTTCCAGTGAGAAGATAGTCAAAATAATAATTTGTTTATCACGTGATATAAAACTGTTGCACCCAGTTTTTGGGTTATCTTTTTTGTGAAGCAGACCACCTGTCTCACAAGAAGGTCCAGCGCTGTAACTTGTATCTTCAACTGCTTGAGAAATTAAATCTTTTTTAAAATATATAAGTAAGTCTCCTGAACTCCTTTAAGAAAAAACAAACACAAACAAAGGGCAGCCTGGAACCAGCCCGTCCTTGCATCCATGCCAGTTCCTTGGATGAGGACAGCTGGTGTCTGACTAGACCTGACCTCTGTTCCTGTTCCTGTCTCGGTCCCCAGGGTGAGGGTGGCTAGGATTCACCATCAGCCCCAGCCTCAAGGAGAGTCGGCTGTGTGCCCTGTGCAGCCATAGCCTGAGGAACCTGAGCAGGCTGTGTGCCCTGCGCAGCCCCAGCCTAAGGAGCCCGAGCAGGCTGTGTGCCTTGCGCAGCCCCAGCTTCCAAGGTTTTCTGTGTTCCTCGAGTTTCTAAGGTCCCCTGCTCTGCCTGCACCTGCACCCGAACCTGAGGCCTCTGCCCCATCTGCACCTGCACCCAAACCTGAGGCCTCGGGTCCCACGCCATCAATGTCGGATGGTCCGGCGCCACATAATTCTAAGCGCCTCTGCCGCCAACGTTGGCCACCTGCCAAGCCACTAGGTTTGTCACATCACTGCCGCCGGCCTCCAGAGGGCTTCCTTCAATGCCGGCCCCCTGCCAAGACACCCAAGGAGCTCTATCGCTACCGTGGTCAGCTTCCAGCCCTGTCAGCCAAAGGTCTCCGTCGCTGCCAACGGCCTCCTGAGGGCTTTCTTTGCCGCTGATGCTGGCCTCCAGCCAAGCCACCCAAGGGTCTCCATTGCCTCCATCACAGCGGCCAGCCTCAAGAGTTCCACCATCTCCGCTGCTATTATTTACTTTTTACTGCATCACAAATATTTATTATAATCCATTTTAAAACAATTATTTTGTGAAACCCACTCTTTATTTTTACAACCCGAATTCCAGAAAAGTTGGGACGCTCTTTAAATATGAACAAAATGAAAACCAAAGGATTTTCAAATCACATGAGCCAATAATTTATTAACTTAATTAGTTGCTAGATGTTCTCCCAGCTGAATCTTTTTGGACTTTCTTGCTTTTTCAGCCATTTGTTGCCCCCGTGCCAGCTTTTTTGGGACCTGTAGCAGGCATCAAATTTGAAATGAGCTCAATTAGTGGATGAAGGTGTACAATTTCCCAGTTTCAACATTTGTTATGTTATCTATGTTCTGTTGTGAATAAAATATAATCATGTGATTTGGAAGTCCTTTGGTTTTCATTTTGTTCAAATTTAAAGAACGTCCCACCTTTTCCAGAATTCGGGTTGTATAAGTAGGGGTGAACTCAGAAACTGTATGGTGGTCTAAAAAACAACAAAACAAAACAAAACAAAACAAAAAGAAAAAACAAGCATAAGGAGTAATGGGAAAGGAAGTATAAAGTAAAGAAGGAAGGAAGCAATTTCTTCCAAAGCTGAGAGGGAACGCATTCCTCTGCAAATTGTCAACTTGGCTATGCATATGTGTGAGAATTTTATCTGATAAAAGGTTTTTGACGTCATCCAACTGGACAGATGATGGCCAGATGGATAACGTCCAAATCAACATCATAATAGGGTAATAAGGAAATGGCCAAAATGAGTTTTCTTTGTTGAGGCTAATGCTGAGTTGCTTCTTTTGGGATGTTTACAACACTGATACTAATCAAACATCAGTTATCAAGCTAAACATCCCGCCTCAATGCCAATGTTTTCTAGCCTCACATGCAACTGCATAATGTCAAATGAGGGTTTTATCTTTCACAAACTCCAAACACCATGTGCTCTACATAACTGAATTACCAACCCTACTCACATAAAACCATTAACTTAATCACAAATTGCTGTACATTAGTACTTTCCTTTAATAAGGGCTATCCGACCTGGTTATTCCATGATACCTGAAGCAGGCTGCAGTTTTTGTTAACCCAGTAATGTCATATTCCTGAAGGCTGGTGCCCAAATAAAACATACTATTACAGGGGGGGAATAACTGTTTGATTCCCTGCTAATTTGTAAGTTTGCTCACTTACAAAGAAATGAACAGTCTCTTAACTAAAAATCCAGAAAAAACACATTAAATAAAAGTTATAAATTGATTAGAATGTCATTGAGTGAATAAGTGTTTAATCCCCAAGAAAAACATGACTTAGTACTTGGTGGAGAAACTCTTGTTGTTACACAGCGGTAAGACGTTTCTTGTAGTTGGTCACCAGGTTTGCACACATCTCAGGAGGGATTTTGGCCCACTTCTCTTTACAGAAACTCTCTAAATCTAAAAGGGGATGTCATTAAAAACCTGCAGCAGGGCAGATTTGGTATTATGAAGAGACTTAAAACCAGGCTGAAAAAACTCAAGGACATAATTTTTATCTAAGAAGGCCTTCAATTGGCTGTAAATAAATTTTCCAAAATTTTTGAGAGAAAAGGAAGCTTCGAAATAGGTTTAAAGTTGGATAACACAGTGGGGTTTTTGGCATCTTTCACAGTTGCCTGATAATAACGTTTGGCAGGTGAAATAAAAACAGGAGCTGAGCTCCTCTGTGTCACTACGCACAGACTCAGGAATGCCACAGTTCTGATCGAAAAAAGCCAAGCGGCACAGGCATTAGCAATTCAGGGATCCTGGCAGAAAGGCTAATTTACCCTTTGCTGCCTGGGACGAGAACAGAGGAGGCAGTGGGGCTGCGACACCTGGAACAGCTCTTCCAGGCTGGTGACAGGTATCAACCAGGTATAAACAGGCTCCAGTGAGCGTTGGGAAGGAAAGAGGTGATGATGTACTCCACTCCACATACAGTCCGAGATGCCACAGAAAGTCAAAGTCAAAGTTCATTTCTATAGCACATCTTAAACAGCGTCCGCTGACCAAAGTGCTGTATTGGTTATACAAAATATATAGTATACATAACAGTCACTAAATCAACAATTAATATACACTAAAAATCATCAAATAAAACAAAGTAAATAAGACTGTGTTTGCATATTAAAAGCCAGGGTACCCTGCTCAACTCGAACTGAATGCAAGTGAGAATAAATAGGTTTTGTAAAGTATTTTAAAATGATTGAGAGACTGCATAGCTCTTATGTGAAAATTTAGGTTGTTCCAAAGATTAGAAGCCACCACTGAAAAGGCTCTATCGCCTCTGCTGAAACTCTGCTGAAAAGTGTGCCAAACAGGCCTTAAACCTCACCAGCCTACTGCTGTGTTTACCCCGATGACGCTTCCTCCAGGGAGGTGGAACCGGAGCACTACAGAATTGATCAGGGATCTCTGACAAAAGCAGGGGCAAAGTTTTCTGGCCACTGTGATCCAACTTCACTCTGGCAGAAAGTCAAAGATCCAGGAGAGTTTGACGATTGAACAACAGTAGAAAGTTAACAAACATTTTGAGTGACTAGAAGCAGCACAAATGCAAACAGAACTGGCAGTGACAGATGGCAAACCACACACGTCTCTTAGATCATTAATCACAATATTTCTGAGAAATATCTACTAAAGTATTCTGAACACAAACCTTATTTACCTTACGTTCCTCATCAATCTACACTTCAATACCCATAATCACTAAATGAATTTTTTCTTTGAACTTCTTAAATATAAATACGGATTTGAGCATGACTAGTGATTATGAACTGCTGTCATGGTTTCATTTTTTGGAACCTTAAGTAACCATTTTTTAGACAACAGGGTGGAGTGCTAAGTTATCAGCTAAAGCTAGAAGGTTTGGTTAGCAAACTGCAACGTACAACCACACCTCATTTAATTAGTGCTACTGTAAGTAACACACAAATTAAATTCTGTAATTTCACATCCAAAAACTGTCAGATAATTCCATTAACCCTGTGGAGTCTAAGTAATCCTTTTCTGTGACTCTATTAGTTTTTGGCATGCTGTTTAGCATGCTATCTGGGCACAGTCTGCATTTTACCATCACATTCCTCCAATAAAACTAAAAGTAACATTCATATTTCCACTCCTTCAAAGTTGTAGACTGCTCTACCA
The DNA here is from genome assembly GCA_015108495.1 of Heterochromis multidens. NCBI lineage: Eukaryota > Metazoa > Chordata > Actinopteri > Cichliformes > Cichlidae > Heterochromis > Heterochromis multidens. Next base: position 2,776 of record VUQS01039067.1, on the reverse strand, counting down.
TTTTTCTCCTCCCTTACTTTGGATAGTGTTAATGCCATCTGTAATTAAGCCCTGGACATTGCTGCTTGGTAGAAGTGGAATATATTCCTCAGTGAGCTTAGCACTTACCACTATCATTCATGAAAAAATGTGTCTCCAAAACAAGATAATGGCTATTTTCTGTTTCTTCAGTAGTGGATCAGTTAGAGGTGTTGCAGGGAAGGAACAAGAAAGAAAAAGAAGAAATAGTGAGTAGTCAGATGAAGAGCTGCAGACTTTCCTTGCAAGGTAAGTAACCAACTCCTTTCATTGTGCCCAGCTGTTTGCAGATATAGATGCTAACAGAGTGAAGAAAAAGGCTAAATTATTGCCTGATTTGTTTATTAAAATAAAAATAGCCTCTTGAAACCTGACAGTTCAATTCAAATTTACTTTATTTATATTGCACTAATTCACAGCAAGAACTTAAGGTGCTTTAGATTGTAAGGTAAAGACCCTACAATAATCAGATGACCCCCTATGATCAGCATTTGGCAGTGGGAAGGAAAATATCCCTCTTTAAACTCCCATCTACCATGACTGGCTCAGGGAAAAGAGAAAGTAAGAGCACAGAGAGACCACAAACAATGAACAGGACAAAACATAAATTGTAGGAGAAAGTAAACATAAGTATTTGACATGCAGTAGTGGCATATAAATAGATCAGTAGTAAACAAGGTGAGTGGAGAAGAAAAGCTCAGTGCATCATGGGAAATCACCTAGAATCTTGAGTCTATTGCAGCAAACACTAGGAACCACAAATAGGCCCTGCACTCTGAGAGTGAAGTGTTCTGGGAAAATATGATACAATGAGGTCTTTAAGATATGATGAGGCCTGATCATTTAGATGACAAGAAGATTTTTAAATTTAATTCTGGATTTAACAGGGAGCAAATGAAGAGAAGCTTATATGGGAAGGATATGGTCCCTGTCAGTACTCTCGCTGCAGCATTTTGAATCAAGTGAAAATTTTTCAGGGAGCTTTTAGAACAGATTGATAATAAGGAATTACAGTATCCAGCCCCACAGTAACAAATGCACAACCTAGTTTTTCAGCATTGTTCTGATACAGGATGTTTCTCATTTTAGTGATATTGTGCCTATGGAAGAAAGCAGTCCTACATTTTTTTTTAATGTGTGCGTTAAAGGAAATATTGACATGACAAATGCACAGATGAGTCCACTGTCAGAGGCCATAAGAAGATCATTAGAAACTTTCAGTAGTGCTGTTTCTGTGCTAAGATGAACTAATTAAACTACATTTGCTTTTACCACCTGTAACTACAGGTGTCACCAAATTAACCAGGACTGAAATTTTCCAGAAGACCCCCTTTGTCAGCTGCCATGAAATAACCAATACTCTGTGACCAATGTTGTCAAAGTTGTAGGGCCTGTAGGGGTGTACTACTAAGCAAGTTCAGCATAGGCAAGCATTCTTTGCTTGACAAAATAATGAGTATCATGATGGTGGTTATCAACTTTCTTTGTTAACTCAGACTTTCTGCTTCAGGTTCTGTGCTCACATAAAAGGGGGAGTCTAACACAACATTTGACTGATTCTTCTGGACAAAATGGATCAACTGAGTACCACCTACTTCAGTCAGAGACATTCTCAGAGGAACAAGTGATAAAGACAAGGCTAAAAAAAAAAAAACACCAGTGCTCCTCCATAAGTTAGAAAATCATTCATTTTATAAATTCACAAGTTAATTTATTTATATTTCACTTACAGCATATCACCCAGAAAATAATCAGTAAAATTGCAACATTTCCAGTCAGTTTTAAAATTAAATGTTTCCTGACCAGGATATGTGTTCAGTGGTACTGTATATATTATTATTATGAGCTTATAATTTTCAGTGCTACCTTTATATCACTGAAAACTCTGGCTTTTATCAGCCTTGTATCAAAGAAAATGGAGAAGAAGCTTCTACAGTGTTTAAGTCTGTGATTGGGATTACCCTAAACCATGATCTTTTCTAAAACACAACCAAGTAGTTTGGTGTCTAAAGTGAACCAAAGTAGAGAAAACAAAACAAAACAAAAGGAAAAAATAAACCTTTAAAAAACTGTCATTAAACACACAGCAGTCATATCTCTGTCATGGTCCTGGGTCAGTTTACCCAGTGTTTTTCTGTCTGTCTGTGTTTTTTGGACTTTCTAGTGTTTATTTGAATATTCTATATTTCTTGGTTTTAATATTTATGTTTGTTTCGTGTATTCTTAGTATTTGATCTAGTGTTATGTTCCTAGTTATTTTACAGTTTTGTTCTCCTCCCTCAGTGTTCCCCATCCTTGTTGTATAAAGTGCTTTGAGTGCTCCAGTAGAGTAGAAAAGCGCTATAAAGTGGGGCAAAAAAGTATTTAGTCAGCCACCAATTGTGCAAGTTCTCCCACTTAAAAAGATGAGAGAGGCCTGTAATTTTCATCATAGGTATACCTCAACTATGAGAGACAAAATGAGAAAAAAAAATCCAGAAAATCACATTGTCTGATTTTTAAAGAATTTATTTGCAAATTATGGTGGAAAATAAGTATTTGGTCACCTACAAACAAGCAAGATTTCTGGCTCTCACAGACCTGTAACGTCTTCTGTAAGAGGCTCCTCTGTCCTCCACTCGTCACCTGTATTAATGGCACCTGTTTGAACTCGTTATCAGTATAAAAGACACCTGTCCACAACCTCAAACAGTCACACTCCAAACTCCACTATGGCCAAGACCAAAGAGCTGTCAAAGGACACCAGAAACAAAATTGT
>VUQS01039060.1:7579-18015 GCA_015108495.1 Heterochromis multidens | reverse complement strand
GGGGTGTGTGCGCCGGTGGTGTGCGTCCTGCCTGGAGTGTCAGCTGGTGAACCAGCCGGCCATTCCAAAAGTCCCACTGCGCCCACTCCTATTAATGGAGGTCCTGTTTGAGCGCATTGGCATGGACCTCATCGGGCCATTTCACCGGAGTGCACGGGGATATCGTTTTGTGTTCTGGTGGATTATGCAACACAATATCCCAAAGCAGTGGCACTGCGCAGCATTTCTGCAAAGAGTGTGGCACTGGTGCTGTTTCAGGTCATCTCCCGAGTCGGCATCCTGAAAGAGATACTGACTGACCAGGGCACTTCGTTCATGTCTCGCACACTAAAAGAACTGTTTGAATTATTGGGTATTAAATCTGTTCACACCAGCGTCTACCACCCTCAGACCGACGGGCTGGTGGAGCGGCTGAATACGACTTTAAAATCCATGATTTGTAAGTTCATTCACGAGGATGAACGCAATTGGGATCGCTGGTTAGACCCTCTGTTTGCAGTGCAGGAAGTGCCCCAGGCTTCCACGGGGTTTTTTCCCTTTGAGTTACTGTTTGGCAGGAAGCCACAGGGGGGGTGTTGGACCTGGTTAAGGAAAACTGGGAGGAAGGTCCAAGCCTGGCTAAAAGTGAGATTCAATACATTCTGGACCTGAGAGCAAAGGTACACATATTGGGGAGGTTGTCACGGGAGAATTTGCTCCAGGCCCAGGAACATCAGCAGCGCCTGTACAACAGAGGGGCTAGGCTCAGACAATTTTCACCGGGAGATAAAGTGCTTGTATTGCTCCCTCAATCTAGCTCAAAACTAATCGTCAAGTGGCAAGGATCCTTCCCTATGAGGTGGTGCGGTCGGACAGGGGTGGAGTCACACAGATATATCACCTCAATCTCCTCAAAGCATGGAGAGGCTGAAACCGCTTCTCTGGTGAGTCTGGTGAAAGAAAGAGATGAGTTGGGGCCGGAGGTGCCAAATTCAACCATTCCCTCATTTATCATCCCTCAGTTACATTTAACTTTTCGGTGATAGCACAAAGACAGAGAGGAGGATAGAGAGGTAGAGAAAGAGAGAGCAGGATGTTGACAGCAAAGAGAGAGAGCAAAAAGAAACAGGTAAGAGTAGAGACATGTAGTCAAAGTAAACAAAAGTTATAAAGCCAATGTAGCTTCTGTTTTGCCCATATTCACTGATGATGATTTCACATAACTGAGCAGTGAGTTATATGTAATAATTATAATGGGGTTATATCTTTGTTATTTTCTAGTTGAATACAATGTGTTTGTGTGTGATTGTCAGTGCAAAGAAGTAGTGAGGAGGATGGAGACAGAGAGAGGACAAGAGCAGGAAGAATCAGGTGAGCAAATAGACAGTGTAAAGTTAGGTGGAAAAACAATTATTTTTCACAAAATAATTTTACATGATTTTCATGGATGCTTTGTGTGCTTTCCAGTAGCACCCTTAAAAAAATACAAGTGGACATTCTAAACAGAAGATATTTATTTGAATTGTAGCATTTCAAAAGGATTCATATCACTGTAAACATGGCTTGAACAGGATAGCTGCCACTACATTGATGTGACAGACTACAAATCTATTCTCCACTCCTGGATTCAGGGTACATGATGCTCTGTGCTGAGTCTGCACAATAAAGGAAGGAATTGTATGAATTCAAACACTTGAATGTAAAAGCAGTTCTCTTACCAGTTTGCTTCTTGTCCAGGTGTATGGTGTGGCAGAGTGATTTGCCAGTGTTTGTACTGAATAAGGCTACTTTAAGTGCTTGATGATTTGGTGTTTGACATTTTGCAAAAACATGCACGTTTTGTTGACAATTTTCTTTGGAATGTTAATTAAATAGTGATAAAATGTTGGTGTTTTTACTATGTTTATTTCACATTTTCACATTGCCCAACTGTAACATCTGCATTTACCCATAATAGTTTATAAAGAGATATAATTAATATTGAGCAAATTGAGTTCAGTTTATTGGTGCAGCCCTCCATAGCAGTTCCAGTTTCTCATGTGGCCCCTTGGGAAAATTAATTGCCTACTCCTGCCCTAAACAAATGGTAATGGAGACCCTGAAGAGCAAAAACTGTGTACCCATTTGGGGACCCATGGAACTGCATCTGTATGGAGATGCAGGTTAATGTATATACTATAGCCTGTAGTGCCATCATTTTTCCTTGTAAGAAAAGGAAGTTCTTCTTTTCAAACTTCTTTCTTCTATCAAGAATAGGAAGTTGGCATCAACGCTACAACAAAGTACACACACATTTTGGTTGATAAAAATCACCCACTCATGTTGTAGCCACACATCCTTAATCAAGCTTTGTTAGACATGTAATAAAAGCCATTTCTAGCACAACTTGCACAACTACATAGTTAAACAAGAGTCATGTTCAGTGCAGCTGAGAAAACAAAAGACAGGCATAAAATAGCCTATTTTTAATTTATTTATTAAAATCCTTTCATGTTGATGTTCACGATCAGTTCTCTCTGCAATGATCTGTTAGTCCACTTTTTCTGACTTGTGATATGAAAACTGCTTCCTTTGTCAACTATATCCAGTGACACCAAGTGAGGCATGTAAGGGTGTGCTGTAAGTTGATTGACTATAATAACTCGGCTCAAGTTACATACCTACAGCAAACAAAGAGTTTTTTGAAACAGGAACTGAAGGTGTGACTGAGTGGCTGAAGGAGAAATTTTAATAGGCTACTCCTAGGTTGTGACTGCAGTGTTTCTCTAAAACAATTCTTCATTTCTACCATGTTGAGCTGCAGCTGGAGACTGGTCCTTCAACGAACTTGGCTTAGTGGCTTCTGAATGACCCAGTTCTCCATCTGCTGCACGTTCCAGTTGGGGTAGTTCTGCAGCTCACAGCAGATCACCAAATAAGAACAAGGTCTGCAGTCACCAGCTGCAGTCCGTGATGGTGGTGTTGGAGTTTGACAACAAAACAAGTCTTTCTGGAGAGGCAACTGAATGATATCATAGACCTCCACAACAGCAACATTGTCAGCCTGCCAGTAGGCAGGGCTGTGTCTAGCTGGTTAGTGGCAAGTGAACTTTCAAAATAAGAACTAGGGGATTTTCAGTCATAAACAGACTGTAAATGTTGTTCTCTCAGATGAAATTGTAAAAATGGTAAAACCAAGTAAAGTTTATGTGTGGAAAACACTGGAGTGAGTGAGAGAACTATACCCAACTAAGATAACTTAATAGTTTATGCTAAAAGAAAGTACACAAACTCAAAAAAAAAAAAAAAAGAATTCCTCCAATTACTGTACAGTAGGGGGCCCCTGAGGGCTGACCAACATTAAACTACAGCAGTGGCAATGAGCAAAGTTTGCAATGACAATAGGAGAGATCTAACCTCCCCTAAGGGGGCCCCACAAGACTCGATTCACTCCTTGCAATTGTTATGCACGATTCTGTTTAAATAAACCTAATGACGACAACAAAACCCAGTCAACGAAAGAGTGAAAAAAAGAGCATGGTGAATGAAGCAGACACTCTTTAAATATATGACATAAAGGCTGAATAACTAAAAGCTGCTAGTCGAGCCTTAACTATGGGGGGAGACACTTGAATAAGGTTATCTCCATTAGCATCACATTATTTCTTTTGTTCAGAATGAAGTAAGCGCATCTGGGAGTCAGAGCCAGGACACCGGCAGTCAACTCGTTAGTATAGCTAGCAGACTGAAGCCAAGATTACACTCCGTTGCAGACACAGACAGCTGGAAACCCGACAGATGAGTAGTCATTCCTGTTATACTTCTTTGATGTCCACATGAAGTCCGCCGCCTGGGGAAAATGCATAGTTGGTGCACTGTAATGTAAATTCTCCATGCAGTCCACACGGTCACAAAAAACAGGTAGGTACACAGACGTCCACACGGACCCTTGTGCTATCCCTGCTTGAAAGAACAGAGAAACTAATTTCATAACCAATCAGCTTGATGTTGGGCACTGTTATGGAAATAAACATGGTCTCTGCCATCTCTAGAGTAATGTTTTACTAGACTATTATTGTTAGGTTATATATAACCTAATAAATGCTGGTTGGAGGGGCCCTTTGTGAATTTTTGCCTAGGGTCCCAAGACTCTAGAATCACAACTGTTCATGGTACAAGATCCTGATCCACTTGAGTTTGTTACCAGAACATTTATTGATTCACTGAACCAGATTGCAGCATCCTTTGTCCCAACACTGTGGAAATTGAGGTGCAATGTTTTTTTTATTACAGTTCACACTACAGCAGCTTTCTCTGAGGGCTCCACATGACTAATTCTTCTGCCGGGAAGGAGACAGGAGATGCCAACAAATACACACAGCCTACTGCCACTTCCCACTAGTGACTGCATGAACACAGGGAGCTCCCCACAAAGAAGAAACAAAAACAATGCTTCGTTCTGCAGGATTTAAATTAATTCACCCTCTTTCAAGGTATAAAGTCAGCACAGGGAGAAGCAGGACTTCCAAAATCAGTTGGCATGAAAATAAAAGCTTACAGAGTCTGACTTGTCCTTCTGGATCCCAACTTTCTGTCTCATTAATGTGACATGGGGTTTAATGTTCTGACTCGTGCACAAATAAACTCCCACGTCTGCCTTCTGTCGCAACAGGCTCCTCACTCACACACACACACAAACACCTTGTCTGCATATTGAAATTCAAAGCCTCGAGACACTCATTAACAAGCTTCTCAGCAGGGTGTTAGAATGTAGAGGTTCTTCAGTCAGACCAGGGGTTTTTTTTTTTGTTTGTTTTTTTTTTTAAAGTGTGAGCTTGCAGGTCCAGGCTGCCCTCCAGCACTGCACAAATACATTCATGTGACTCTAATATGGACAAACATAAGGAAAGCTATTCACCAAATCAGCTGAATGGTAAAGGACAGTACTTCAGTGCATCCTGCAATTCAATCTAGCCAAGCAAAGACTTAGGAAAAAAATGTAAAAACAGCAACTTACACAGCCTCATATTTACCTTAAAAAAAAAAAAAAAAAAAAAAAAAAAAAAAAAAAAAAAAAAAAAATTAAAAAAAAAAAAAAAAAAAAAAAAAGGAACAGGGTTGATGCTAAAAACATACTAGAAAATGATGTAAGTACCTGGCATCTGTCTTGTTCTATGAATCTGTTGCACCTGCTTTTGTTTGGTAAGGTAAAATATATCAGATCAAGGCAGGTATACAGCAACTCATCTCAATTTAATTATTCATACCTCCTTGCAGTAGCAGAGAACTTTCTTTTCACTTGTTTCAGTGAGACAAGATCCTGTAACTTACTGCAGTTTGGGGGAAACTGTAAAGTGTATCTCTAATTTCTAATTTATCCAGATCAGTTTAACTGGTCATGTGTAAACAGCGTGAAGTCTTGTTCTAATTTCCTCACATTAGTCCTGTTAATATTTCCTAGCGCGGTAATATTGTTGTAATTGATCACTTATGACTTGAGGGAGAACAGTGGGATAGGTTTTTTGAAACACTCTGATCTCACCTATCTGTGCTTACCCACGGAGTGCCCTCCAACTACTCACTTCACTGGTGTCACAGCTTTACTGATCTCACTTAGAATTAAAACAAAACAAAATATGAGCAAACTAACCACAAACATAACGGACCAAACACAGAACAACTCATTATAACAGAATAGTATTCCAACTTCAACATTTATATAATATTGCGATACAATACAATTTTAGGGGTCATGGGGGGAAAATGCCACAACACTGATGGCATTACATTTTAGACTTTCAATAAAAGATAACTATAACAGGGAATAACGTGATTGTGGTGCATTTTGTGGTGTTAGAACTGCTCTGTTGCAACACTTGAGTCTTGTTTTAATGTTCTATGCTGGTCAGATGTTCCTACAACTTGACTGGAGTCCACCTGTGGTAAATTCAGTTGATTGGACATGATTTGGAAAGGCACACACCTGTCTATATAAGGTCCCATAGTTGACAGTGCATGTAAGAGAACACACTAAGCCATGAAATCCAAGGAATTCTCTGTAGACCTCCGAGACAGGATTGTATCGAGGCACAGATCTGGGGAAGGGTACAGAAACATTTCTGCAGCACTGAAGGTCCCAATGAGCCCAGTGGCCTCCATCATCTGTAAATGGAAGAACAAGTCTTCCAACAGGACAACTCTAAGCACACAGCCAAGATAACAAAGGAGCGGCTTTGGGACCACTCTGTGAATGTCCTTGAGTGGCCCAGCCAGAGCCCAGACTTCAACCCAATTGAACATCTCTGGAGAGATCTGAAAATGTCTGTGCACCGACGCTCCCCATCCAACCTGATGGAGCTTGAGAGGTTCTGCAAAGAAGAATGGAAGAAACTGCCCAAAAATTGTTGCCAAGCTTGTAGCATCATACTCAAAAAGACTTGAGGCTGTAATTACTGCCAAAGGTGCTTCAACAAAGCATTGAGCAAAGTCTGTGAATACTTATATACGTTACATTCTTGTTTATTATTTTGAATAAATTTGCAAGAATTTCAAGCAAACCCTTTTCACTTTGTCATTATGGGGTATTGTGTGTAAAATTTTGAGGTAAAAATGAATTTAATCCATTTTGGAACAAGGCTGTAACATAACAAAATGTGGAACAAGTGAAGCACTGTATCAGCTTGCTGTCTGACAGAAGAGTGGGTGAGAAAGCTGCAGCTGCTATCAGTGTTCAATATTGTGTGAAATTTGTATGTAAATATTCTAATATTTAGAATAAATCTGTATTAAAAAAGATTTTTGACACCACCACAAAACAATGTGCATAACATGAGCTTTGCTACTGCAAACCCAGAACTACCAACAACTCTAGCTGTAATGCTACAACACATGAAATCATTTCAAATTAAAAGCCTTAGCGTTTCAGAGGACAAACTCTTTATTTCTTAACAGGGCTTTTCATTTCATTTGCAGTTATCCCATATGCAACAACTGCTGAATAGTATTTTTTTCCCCCCTAGTACTGCTGCCCTTATTTATCATGTTGAAAATACTGCAAGCTATTTTCAGAGACCTGGCTTTAAACTGACTATTGTTTTTTTTTTTTATTTGAAAAAGTACAGTAATTTAATAAAACTCCAAGTGGTAAATGTATATAATGTAACACATTAAAAAGTGATTTTTAATTTTATGAGGTTATACTGAAGAATAATCCCCAATGTCCTTTTGCTCACCAACCTTTTAAAAGCGTGTTAGTAGACCTACCAGATGCAGGAGAGGTTGTGGTTGCCATGGCACCAGAAGAGTAAGCTGTCTCAATACAGAAATGTGAAGCAGAGGTAGAGGGTTGGGGTTCCTCCTGAGTTGTATCCCGAGGAGCCTTTGAGAGCATTACAGGCTCTACAGAGAGTGCCATCTCTGAACCTGGAAGAGGAGGACGACTGTGGGCTGACCTGTCCATGACTGAAGTTTGAATACAGAGTGAGAGGTGACTAACAAAACAAACAGAAGTATGGCATACACCTAGTTCAGCCACAACATTAAAACCACAGACAGACTAAGTGAATTATTTTGATCATGTTATTACCGTATAATATACGGCTGCTAAACTGTAGCCTATTGCATTCATGTGACAAGGTGGCATATGCCACCCACCTAAGCATTGCTACTGACCAGCTCTGACCAGCTCTAGACACCACAGGACACTCTGAGGACAGGCAGGGGTCCCAGAAATTGAGTGTGTTTTGGTAGCACAAAGGGGTACCTTCACAACATTAGCCAGGTGGTTTTAATGTTGTGTGTTGTGGCTGATTTGTGTAATTAGCTGCATTTGACAAATTAATTGTAGGGAACCATTTGAGTACTTACCATAATTGTGTTGTGAAGCTGCCTGCTCCATTTTGATGGAATGGTAAACATAGGCGATGTCTACAGCGTGACAAGAACAAATGGCGTTGAGTGTTTTTTTTTCAACATATACATAGATATAAAATAATGCATCACTGTCATAGTTCACAAATTCAAAACTCACTTTGTTCAGGTTCACTTTTCCTGTACACAAAGTAGATGACGTCGCCATTTTGCAGCATGTGAGTTTGCTTCTTGACCAGTTTGGACATGTTGATCACTGTGCCATTGGTGCTACAGATAAACAAACATGAAATTGGATGTTTTACTATACTGAATGTACGTTTGCTCTATGAAGGGGCATTATGAGCTACTGCACACTTGATCAGCTATAATTTAAACACACTTTTAATATGCCACTTAAATCTTCAAAGAGGGAATTACCCATAGTGGCCAAACCTATTTTTGTACTAGGAGGTGAAGATGTATATTTTTGCAGTAAAGTTGAACATTTTCATCATGGGAGTCTGTGAGGACTGAGCTCCTTTTGACCCTGATACACACAAGCTGAGAGAAAGTTCTCTCTCCTTGGGAATAACATCAATCTTTTTGCAAATCAGATATGCAGTGGGTGAGATATAATATTATTAAGTTCACATTTTTTGCTGTTTGGGTGTTTGATTCTCCAAAACAATCATGCTTTTTACTTCGCTGCGCAACACATCTAGCTTTGTGTCTGAATAAGCACCCTCATTCAGGCACAAAGGCTAACAGGTTCCGATGTCCTTAGATTAATGGAAAGAAGTGCATGACTGAAAAGGGGCTTTAAAGTGTGTGTGCGCTCCTTTTCTTTTCCCTCTACCTTGGTAGGACATTCTCAACCTGGTGGTATAAGGTTCTGATAAATCCCAGTGTCTTTTCAACCAACTTCTTCTAAGAGTTTTATTTCTACTCAAAAGTGCAGCAGAGAGCTTATTATTTTATAATGATATTCGGTTTGGCCCAATGGGAAAACAAGCAAATGATATGAGTGGTACAAAAGTTCAGCTTAGAGTACCTCATGTCTTCAAGCCACACCAGCCCTGAGCTTTCATCTTTCACAATCTTGCAGTGCTCCCCTGAGACAAGTTTATTCGCTGGAAAGGAAAGATAACATCCTGGAAACAAAAAAATAAAGCGCTACCATGAAAATACAGAAATTCCTAGTTTTTCTGCTTTTAAAATCCCTTCTTGAGAGAAAATGATAGGTTATAAAGGCACTTGCAGTACATTACGGCACAAACATTTTCTTTTTTTTGTCCCCCTCCCCCAAAACATTCCATAACAAGGTTTCGGTAATCCAGTAATATCTCAGTGGAGTTCTTCATCTTTAGCCTAATTTAAACCTTTAAAAACATCACATATTATACCTGAAACTGTGCTGCCGTGACATTTTTAGATCATTCATCGCCCAGACATAAGCAAACCAATTAAACCTAACAGTTCTGCATTGCAAAAAAAAAAAAAAAGCAGTAGCAAAAAGCTCTCGACAACAAAGCAGACACAGGGGGAATTATAGACCTAACCTTTTCTTTAGTAAAACCCAAACAAAAAAAAAAAATCTACTTAATATTCTGCACACATGTTCTCGATGGACGGCTTTTGTTCTCATCACAAGGGCCTGTCTAAGTTTGGTTCACTAAAAGAAAGCTTTGTGTTTTCAAGGGGGAGGTTTCAAAAGCTCCAGACACTGACAGCAATGTCTACACTCCTGACAGGACTGTCATTTGTTAATAGGCATCAGAAAATTAAGAGTGTTTCAAAACAAAAGGAGATAAAAACAAAAACAAAAACAAAATGACATAAATGACAATTGTTGCTCATTTCCAAACACAGACAAACGAACCCACCTTTTTTTCTGCCAACTGTGCATTCCCTGCTGAAAAGCAGAACAGTTTCACTAGAGTCCACTCTGACAAGCTTCCCCCATGGTCGTCCTCTTCTACTGTCCATGTCCCAGTGTTTTGGGGGGGTTTTTTTTCTAAGAAGTTTAGAGAAAACAAGTTCGGAAAGGTTGATCTAAATGAAAAACTCAACTAAAACATGCCCTCTTGGTTTTTGTTTCAGGGGATTTCCTAGAAACACGGTAGCAAAGAGAAAGTGAAATTAAATTTATGCTTATGATGAAATTAAAAACCTTTTTAATTTCTTTACAATTCACACAAACTATTAATTGTTGCCAATGAGAACCAAATACCTATTTTTAAAGACATTCGTGCTCTTGCAGACATTCTTATAGAAATCATATTAAGTCTTTAAGATTAATACAGAGCCACACGTCAACGTAACATTTATCTTAGTAAGCTTACTAATTTATTTATTTTTTTATTTAATGTAATAATTCTTAGAACTGGGTTTATCCAGTCCTGTTGAATATATCTTGTTTTATACATCAGGTTTACTTGATAGGCGAGCAACATTAGTGCAGAAATACACATTAACAAATAAGCGACGCCACATTCAAACTGAGTTTCTCATTAAGTTTAGTAGGAAATCTTTTGGGGGAAAAACCCTAACGAGACTTGGCTTAGCTCGACATATGTGAGCTTACTAGCTGCGTAGCTAAACTATTAGCGGACTTTGCTCTGTTACAT
>VUQS01039051.1:0-10925 GCA_015108495.1 Heterochromis multidens | reverse complement strand
CAGTATGATAAGAGGGGCACCTCAATTCAACTTATCTATAGGTAATTTTCTGTAATATATTAGGATATTTATATATTAGAGTTACTGTATTATTAGAGCCATTTGTAATATTTTGTAATTTTAAGGGCTTGAAAGAAGGCGACTGGACTTCTTTAAGTTGTTTGAAGACGTTTCACCTTTCATCCAAAAGGCTTCTTCAGTTCTAAAACCAAATGGTGGAGAGTCCCAGGTATTTAAACCCTAGTGGGGGCTGTCTCTCGGGAGGTGGTCGTTAACCCACTATTGATCATGTGAATCGTCACATGAGCCAAGGTGTGAAAAAAGGTGTGGGTCATTACCACCACGTCTTCAAACAACTTAAAGAAGTCCAGTTGCCTTCTTTCAAACCCTTAGACTATCATGTCCTGGATGACTGAGAACCTACACAGACATTTTGTAATTTTGTAATATATTGTGTTATTTAATATTGGTATTTTAACTTGTTAATTACTTTCTTACTGTCCTGGAGCAACTGTGACCACATAATTTCCTCAGGGATCAATAAAGTATTCTGATTCTGATTCTGAATCCCAAAATAAGAGTTCTGTTATGAGGTAGAGGAGAAACATGTGAAACCCACACAGATGTATGATGAACACTGTGGAGTCAGTCTGGATGTACATGAAGGTTTCACATTAAAAATGAATCCTGCTGAGGTTGTTGGATGTAGTCCATGGAGGCCCTGCAAGGAGCCGGTCTGGAATGAGGTGAAGGCAGCGTTGACTCAGAGCGGCGCTGACCCAGATCTGACAGGTGAAGGTGAGTGGGTCAGCTGAGTGAATGCCACTGGGTTCGCTGACAGATCTCTCTGTGGGAATCCAGACTAACTCCCTTTATGTTGGGATATTTTTGCTCAGATTACCTCGCTGCACTCGAGGATGATTTCACTGCTGCGCTCATAAAATGCCTTTAAGCAAACTTCCTGTCTTCAGACAGGCCCTGGTGGTAGAAATAACCCTGTTGTCATCACGTGGAACCATCAGGAGGCTTCTGTGTGAGCCTGTAGATGATCTTGTGTGGGAAGATGCTACCACCAATAATGCAGCTGTTGACTAGAGGTTCTGTTTCATTTGTAACTCCATGTCAGAGTTTTCCCATAACTCTGTCACAGCCGGTGCCATCAGCCCCAGCCTCGGCGTTCCTGTCACGCTGAAGTGACATGGAGTCAATGACAACTTCATGGTATCACCCCCAAACTGGAGGAACAGTCGCTGATTTTTGTCTGGCCTTTACCCCACAACCCGGCCGGTTAGACCTAGCAGGAGCTAAACCACCCTCCCACCACAATAAGACGGGGAAGATGGAGGTAGAGAGGCAAAGGTAGCACAAAGCAGAGACAGTGGACACATTAAGGGCTGAAATAAACAGGAATTATCTTTTAAATAACAAATTAACTCCCACTAACTTTCAGCTCTGCAGTTTTAATTTCCTGAAAAATAAATCTGTGTGTGTGTGAATCGTCAGCTGAATCAAACTGAACCACATCCTCAGACAGACAGGCCTAGTTATGCAGCTCTTACGAAACAGCAGATGTAGGTGAGACTGATCTGAGCTGCCTGAACGTCTGAGTGTAAGATTAGGACACTGTGTGTGTGTGTGTGTGTGTGTGTGTTTACATCACACACCTCACTGTCAGAAAGTTGCTGCTTCAGCAGCCTCAATCCTCGTCGCTCTCTCTCTGGGTCAGCACCCTGAACACAAAGTGGTTTTCACTCGTTTCAGGTGTTTCTGCCCTTTATGTTATCAGTTATTGATCCAAAAAGAACTGAAAACCATGACTGCAAAACTTGCCCGCTGGACAAAGCACAAAGTAACGTGTTAACTCTTTCCTCCTTGGACGCCTACTAGGGGGTAACCCGTGTTTCTCTTTTCTGAACTGAGCGGTTTCTGTCGTATTTTAGGCCTGCTTCTAGAACCAAATGACTGTGTGTGCATCAGAAGTTAGTGAGGGTGATCTGCTTACTAGGGATACCCTTGGAGAAACCTGGAACCTCTTCTAATGGTCTTCGTACCACGTCTTTATTGATATACTGAGGTGTCAAAACTCATCATTAAGGTTAATAAAGTCAATTCTCCTCAGTTTTAATTTCGATAAGTGTGATGTATTATAGGTTGTTGTTATTAGCAATAGGCCAGACATTCAAGCAGCTCGAAACAAGACGACAAAAAATGAAATAAAATACAGAATATAAAAGACTATAAGCTACTTAAACAGGACTTCTGCTCATTTCCAGCTCCACATTTCTTTCAGGGTCTCCACCAGAGCAGCTTTGCATGATTCAAAGTTCAAAATAATCCTTTATTTCACACTGGGCCTCGATGCAGGCCCTCAGTTCATCTCTCTTTAAAGCTTTCTCCCTAAAATAATCACTTTCTTCTGATTGGCCAGTTTCTGGAAGCCTGCAGAGGGGCATAACCCTGATCTTGTAGCTGTACATGATTCTGTTTTAGCAATGATATGAAAAAAAATCAGTGAAACTGGGTATTAGAGCAGTCTTTGAACTCACAGGGATCACTTTTACATACGTTTACCTCATTATTCCAAACTCATCATATACATCATATGTATGAAGTCCAGTAACAGAACACCACTCAGGTTCAGGTCGGGCCAGTCGTTCCTGCAGAACCTCTCAGGATCGAATGTACGCATTCGTTTCTAGATTTTTTGACTTTTGTTGTTTTTATAAATGCAGCTGACCTTTTTTGGCTCCATTTACACTGAATTTTAATATTTCATGATCACTTTTCAGGCTCCTGAATCTCTCGCTGATCTTCAGGCTTCGTCTCCTTTTCGTTTCACTGCTTCTTTCTTTATTGTTCATCTATTATCTTTATTTGCTTTTTTAACCTCATCTAAAGAGCTTTATAAATAAAAGCATTATTGTTGTATACTTTTGTGTTATAGTCACAAATGTTCATATAAGAGTGAGGAGGAGAAGCTGCAGGGTGACATCAGCAGACGGGAGCTTCAGGCTGCTGTGGCCTACATCTGTCACTTTCCAAATCAATAGAGATGATTGGAGGAAGAGGAGGAGAAGTTAACTCCCACTACCCCACTCAGGGATGCAATATGCTGATTGGCTGATCCTACAGACGCCACCCCCTCAGTCCCATCCTCTGTGATGACAGGACAAACAGATAAATATCCCTGCAGACTCCTGAAAGCCTCAGGAGTACTTCTGATACAGTCTGAGGAAGTTTGTCCCACGTTTTTTGTTGGATCTTGAAGTATCATCAGAGACCTTTATTTACTGGGTGTGTGAACGCTCCACAGCAGGTTCTCGATGGAGACGAAGGACTTCTGTGTGACGGGTGACTACGACCCCCTCAGCCCACAGCGGTGAGTTCACTGAGCCTCTTCTTAAAAACACCTTTAGGTGAAGGTTAAAACGTACCTGGAGTTACTGTGACATTTTAGTCAAATCTAGATTTGTGACACTTTTATTTTGAAGCACGTTTTAATCTTCAGGGAATATTAACACACTACTACTAACTTTAAACAGCAGCACAGACAAAAAAAAAATTTAGATGACAAACAAATGTAAAATATTTAAAGGTACTTTTTGTAAAACCTTTGGTAAAATTTAATGCAAACTTTGACCACTATGTGGCAGCGTTCTCCCAGAAAGTTTTGACGTTCTTCTTTGTGCATTTGAAATGATTTTTCTCTTTAAAAAAACAACTTCTAACTTATCTGCTGCTGCTCTGTTGTTTTGTTTCCTTGAACATCGATTCGTGTCCACGTGCAAAAATTTATCTTTTCCACTTTTCCACACATATATATTTTTTTTTATATATATATTTATATATATTTGTTTATATATGTATGTATGTATATGTATGTATGTATATATATGTATGTATGTATATATATATATATGTATATATATATATATGACATGTTGCAAATTTTTACAGTTTATTTATTACAATTGATTTTTTTTTTTTTAACATACGTGATAATGAGGTATTCATTATCAAATAAGACGATTTGACCTTCAGGCATTAAAAACATTGACGTTGACGTTTCACGTTGGGCTGGGCTGTCTAATATTTCATAATATAAAACTTCTAGACGTAGTTAAAGGCTCATTTTCTCACAGCCACCCAGTCAGACTCCTAAATCGCCCCCTGCTGGTCATTAGAAAGAATGCAGGTTTTCAGACTCTTTTATATTCACTCTAATTTTTGAAAGTTATGTATTCATAGGAATTTTTTTTTTTTTTTAAACCTAAGCTTTATTTAACCAGGCAGGTCATTAACAGAGTTTTACTTTAAAGTCTCCTGAATATTTTTATTTTGTATTTTGCGCCTTCTGGTTTGTGTTTCATCCCATGCTCTTCTTCTTCTTCAGCCTCCTGGACTACTCCTCTTCCTCCTCCCCCACAGATGAACCTCAGTCTCCACCCTCCTTCCTCCACTCCTCCCCCGTCAGATCATCCTTCCCTCTGGAAGCCACGCCTACTCTCAGCCCTTCACATCCAGAATTCTTCCTCCCCAGCCCGGCCTCTTCATCTTCCTCCTCCTCCTCCTCACCATACAGCCTCCTGTGTGGAGCGGCGGAGCCTGACTCTCCGACAGGATGTAGTTCCAGCGGTGGAAGCATCGGAGGCAGCACTTCGATGTCGGAAGCTTCGCTGTGTTTTTCGGTGTCACAGTCAGACTTGTTTTCGGCGCAGGTGAAGTTTGTGTTTAATCACATTTTTAAAACCATAAATACAAACGTGAATACTCTGAAGCACTGAAAGTACACCTCCCCTCGGCCTCGGGGCTGGGGGGAACTGCCAGCTTGTCAGACTTGTAAAACAACAGAATTTCAGATTCCATGTCAGTACCCGGCAGTTCCTGGAAGTTTTCTGTGCTGCCTCAAAACTTGTCAATCTGCACTTCCACAGCAGTTTACGGTACTGCTGACTGACAGAAACCCCACTTTTCATGCAGAATTAGGATTCATCCGCCACTGAAAACAGTCCTCATTTCCCTGTGGCAGAAATGGTTTTGCAGAGACTGAATAAAAAGGCCTCAGGTGCATCCAGCTCCACTGGTTTTGGTACTTTAAATAGTTAAAAATCTGTTTTGTTGTTAGCTGGTAATATTTGTCTGTAGAGGAGCTCCGAGTCAAACTCGAGCTTTAAGACTTTTTCTTTTAGTTTGTGTTGTTCTCATGTGGCACTGATGCAAACTGAGGCGTATTACAAGTAAAGTCTGTGACTGTGTGATTTTCTTTAACAAGCTGCATCACAGACTGTATGAGTGCATCACAGGGACACAGATACCTGCTGACTAGTGCTAAGTGACAAGTATCAGCAAATCTGGAGCTCAGCCTTCTTGGACGGTCTGTTAGTACCATGAACCTCACAGCAGACATATTATTGGTCAGATAATGTCATTAAAAATGCTCCAAAAGGCTCCAACAGCACAAACACGGTCCAGAGGTCCAGTTCAGGTGAAGCCGAGCAGACAGCTAGCAGCTACAGCCGCCTATGTCACCATCCACCTGTCAGTCAGAGGCCACGCCCCTAATAATGCAAACTTTAAGCCTTAATCCAATTTAAACAGGTGAGTTATAAAAACAGGTGTTATGAAGGGGGAAATTATCTCTAGAGACCAAAACAGTTTTTGTATCAGGCTGTAAACATGTTTATTTCTGCTTTAAAGTTTTAACATGGGAGTCTATGGGGACTGACTCACTGCTGCCTCTGCTGGATGTTAGAGGAACTGCAGGTTTTAGAAGTTGCTTGGTCGTCACTGATTCCTACAATGATGATGGTCGTATATCTGCAGGTCGACTCGATCCTGAGGGGCGACTATATGACCCCGATGGGTGCTGTGGGGCCAAAAAGGCTGTGTCTGGTGTGCGGAGACTTCGCCTCCGGCTATCACTATGGCGTGGCGTCCTGCGAGGCCTGCAAGGCTTTTTTCAAGAGGACCATACAAGGTGAGAGCAGCAGCGTTTATCATCTCCTGTATTATGTAAAATAAAAAATAAGGATGAGGTTCACTGATAGCATTTTTTTCTATAATTGTTTTGGCCAGTTTAAATGATGCTTGTTGTGCAGCACATTGGTCTGTTGGGTTTAAACGTGCGTCATAAATAAACTGAGTTAATCGTTAGAAATTGGTCCAAAAAGCAGCTACAGACAGATTTCCTCATAAGAAAGCCTTAAAAAGCATTATTTTTATTTATTTATTTCTTCTGATTGTAGTTCACAAAGTTTTGTACCTCTAAAACCTCTAAACTAAATTTTTATTCATGTCACCTTTCAGAATAATATTATGAGGTGTTTTTGCAAAGGAAACCTTTAAAAATGGAAACCATGTGAAGACGGGCTAAAATAATTCTGTTCATATAAAAAGCTCAAAAACATTAAACAGGCGAATCCAAATCATCTTCAATGATTTATCGTTATCATTAGATTCACTTCATAAATAAATAGATTCAGGAGACATTTAACAGACAGCCAAACTGTTTTTATTAAATATCATGTTGCTGATTAAAGATCTTACAGTCTGTGTGATTAATTAGCTGAACTGATCAATACAGCAGCGCTCACTGTATCGACTGGTGTGAGAGCCGTCGTCTCTCACATCAGCTGCTTGTTTTTCACTTCAGACAATTGATTGGTCGCGCCCGATCACTTCAGTCATCTGAACATATTGATCTGTGCAGAGAGGTCAGAGAGAGGTCAGGTTATAAAAATCACAGCAGAGGGTTTAAATGCTGACAGAAGGGGGAGGGGCAGAGTCATTCACGCCATCAATCCACGATCAGAGTCTCAGAGTTTGGGTTCGTTTCTGATCACCTTCAGAGAGAATCTGACATCAGGCCCCTGAAGAAAATGTTAACGAGGTTCCTCAAGGTTAATAAACTCTATCAGACGCCTGTGGGGTGGGTCAGGGTGACAGTAGGGGATATGGGGCCGTGGACCACCTTTCTACAGATTTCTGTGTGAATAAGGTGAAGGAAACCATGGGTGGAGAGAAGAAAAAGCCAAACAGAATCAAAGAGAGCCAAGAGGCAGCCACCTGCTGTGACTGGCTGGGGGGTGAGGAGAGTATACAGTATATAAAACTGAATATCCACATTTAAAAGCTTTAATTAAATGACAAACAGTAAACAGTGAGGTTCAAAGAAACTGGAGAAAAATGGAGATCCATATCAAAAGTGATGTTGTGGAATAAGTGGTCGTGTGGTTGTCTAGGCAACATCGAGTACAGCTGCCCGGTGATGAACGAGTGCGAGATCACCAAACGGAGGAGGAAAGCCTGTCAGGCCTGCCGCTTCCAGAAGTGTCTGTGGGCCGGGATGATGAGGGAGGGTACGTTACATCCAAAGCGACCTTTACGAGCTGGCAGGAAGTAGAATTACGTGGGTGTAAAATAGCTCTCCATGTTGCAGGTGTTCGTCTGGACCGGGTCAGAGGGGGGCGCCAGAAGTACAAGAGGCGGGTGGAGACGGGACTGAGTTTATGCACCAAAGCCCCGTACAGCCACCCAGTCAGCAGCAGTGAGTTCAGCCTCGCTCCCTCTGAAGGTTTTAATGTCAAAGTCCTCGCCCACGCTGAACGCCGTTTATCATCCACTTCCTGTCTTTCAGGAAACAAGGTCATTTCCCACCTGCTGCTCACAGAGCCCGCCCCATTAGCTGCCAATCAGGAGGATTCAACCAATGACAGCAGCCTACGGACCCTGCTGACCCTCTGTGATCTCCTGAACCGGGAGCTGCTGGTTTTGATCAGCTGGGCGAAACAGATCCCAGGTACACGCTGGACCACCAGGTCCCCAGTCCAGACCACGGTGACCCTTAACCCCCACCAGGTCCCCAGTCCAGACCACGGTGACCCTTAACCCCCACCAGGTCCCCAGTCCAGACCACGGTGACCCTTAACCCCCACCAGGTCCCCAATAACAGGTTTTTAGTGAACCCAGTTTAGTGCCATTTCTTTTCATCACCACCTGAAGGTCCTGTTTGGACGCCTTAGCTGGAGCACTGTAATCATATTTAATACATAAACATATGTAATATAATTAATATTAAATGTCATTTAATTCTCTGCCCCGCCTTCTCCCAGGTTTCTCTGGACTCTCATTGGTTGACCAGATGTCGCTGCTGCAGAGCGGCTGGATGGAGGCGCTGCTGGTGGGCGTGGCCTGGCGCTCGCAGGGCACAGCGGGGGAGGAGCTTGTGTTTGCCGGGAATCTGCGGCTGGACGAGGCTCACTGTCGAGCCACGGGACTGGCCGACCTGTACGAGGCGCTGCGTCACCTGACTGCTAAATACCGGGCGATGAAGCTGAGCCCCGAGGAAGTGGTGACGCTGAAGGCCATGGCGCTCGCCAACTCCGGTAAGAACACGCCATTAGCTCCTTCTTGTAATCACAGCAGGATACTGATGCGCAGTACTGTATGTCAGGGTCAGCACAGGCCTGTGAGGGCCGACTGATCCACCTGGAGTTAAAGCAAAGAGCCTGTGTTACCAGATTTGACAGGAATCTGTGCATTTTCCTGATATTGTTTATGAACAAAAACAATAAATATTCTCATTCCCATCCTGATGGATTAACCTTACAATATAAAGCACTTTGAAGCGACTGTTATATAAATAAAATTGAACTGAATTATACAGCACATAAACTGAGATATTAACACTGCCTCTTCACCTCCTGCCTGTCTGAGTTTCAAAATAAGAGCCTTGGACGTGTTGTGAGAAAGTTAGAAGAGACTAAACGACTCCTCTGCAGGACTTTGACAGGACAGCAAACTGGTTTAAATGATGCAGCAACTTTCTACATTTTGCACTCAGTTTTTACAGCAGAGCATCACAAAGAATCTCAGTCATGGTGATTTTTAATTATACACACACACACACACACACACACCAGGAGGCCCAGATATCACTGACCAATATGGCTGCTGTGTAACTGAGTGTGTGTGGACAGCTGAGAAGCTTCAGCATGAACTCAATATTGATTTACAGTTTTTACCACAGGAGAAGTTATTGATATTGATCAGTCTCTGGGAGCTGAAGCAGCAGTATTGATTAGCTCCAGAAACTTGAATTGTTTTTTGTGGAGAGGGTCTCGCTCTGTCATCAGTCATCAGCAAAGCGTTTAACGGAGGCACTGAAGGCCGCAGGCGAGGAGCAGCCGGTCAATAACACTGAAGTCTGCTCAGACTCTCACTGTCTGAGCCTCAGATCAATAAAACGTATTGACAGACGGGGATGTGGATGCACAGCTGTGTGTCTGTGTCCTTGATTTTTCTTCTTTGTAAAATCTCCGTCCATCTTCATACATCAGTGTTCTGCAGAGAATTTCAGGTTCAAATGTGTAGACACACACACACCTTCTGATCAGTCGATTAATTGATCAGATTAATCTGCAGGTATTTTCAAAATTAATCATGTCAGTCACTTTTTACACAGAAAAATCTGCCAGTTTTCTCTCTCGAACATGAGAACGTGCTCATTTTTCTCTGTATTCTGTGATTGTTTACATTCATATTAATGGAGAAAATAATCAGAAGATTAATCAGTGAGGGAAAAAATCTTTCAGCAGCATTCAAACTGTCCAATCTGTGATTTAGAAATGTGAATAGGACACTATTTAAAAACTAAAAGCAGTGTGAGACTGTGTATGTCCTCCAGGGCTGAAATTCCCTCCACTCCTCCATGCATGAATGTCCAGTTTGGTCCCATCTCACAACTTTAAAGAATCTTTCCCAAAGATTCCTGAATCCAGATCAGGATTTAATCCATAACTACTTTTCCTGCTAACAAATACATTAAACGAACCAATCACATGACCTCCTTGGTCACGGTAAACAACAAACAGCATGAACCCCAAAGTTTCCAGTATCATTCGCTTTCTACTAAACACACTTTTGTCAGATTTTAAGGAGGAAAAAACCTGATAACTTACTGTGAACACAACAGACTGTATATGAATGATGGAAGCAGCCATTGTATTGATTTTTGGAGCCAGAAGTGACCTCGGTAGCCTCAAGTGGCAATTAGAGGAAGTGCCGTTTTTGTGGCTTTTCATGTGTGGAGCTGAGTGGTTTGGTCATATGGGTTTAAAATACCCGAGTGGTGACTCCCTGGTTTGACTCCTGGCTGTTTGGATTATTTCTGAGGCAGTTTCTCCCTACAGAAACACTGCAAACTGTTGAAAGCATGCTGGGTTAAATGAGTGACGAAGGATTCTAACCTGTGTCTGTCCATCTGTCCATCAGACGCCAACCCGGTGGACTGTCCAGACTCGGTGCAGAGGTTTCAGGATGGGCTCCACGAGGCGCTGCAGGACTATGAGTCGTCCCGCAGGGAACAGCACCGAGCGGGCCGGCTGCTCATGACCCTCCCCTTGCTGCGACAGACCGCCGACCGAGCCGTGCAGGCCTTCCTGCGGTTGCACCGCCACCGCTGCGTCCCCCTCCACAAACTGCTGCTGGAGATGCTCGATGCCAAGGCCTGACTGCATCCTGTCTGCCATCACATGAATACAGCGGCTTTTATCAGGGAGACTGTAAAATAATCCAACGCACTCGATCCCAAAAAGCTGAATCTGTTCATCTGGACGTAGCGTTTTTTTAGTGGGAGAAACGTTTCGTCACCTCTGGTAACTTCTTCAGTCTCAGCTGACTGCAGGTTTCCAACCTTATAAACAGTACATTTGCATAATGACAGAAACCAGCACCACTGACTAACAATGGGCCATTTGGTCAGTTTCATGATCAATAGTATGCAAATTGTCATGACCATTGATCAATGGCCATGAGTACCATTCACAGAGATTGGGGAATGGCTGCAATCACAGCATTGTAAGATGGTGACAGATGTACCCTTAGGCCCCCTCCTCGGTTCAGAGATGGTCTTTCCTTTTTCACGT
>VUQS01039047.1:2161-16635 GCA_015108495.1 Heterochromis multidens | reverse complement strand
CCACCCAGCTCCAGGAAGAGTCTTGATGGTTCCAAACTTCTTCCATTTACGGATGGTGGAGGCCACTGTGCTCATTGGGACCTTCAATGCTGCAGAAATTTTTCTGAACCCTTCCCCAGATCTGTGCCTCGATAGAATACTATCTCAGAGGTCTACAGACAATTCCTTTGGCCTCATGGCTTGGTTTGTGCTCTGACATGCACTGTCAACTATGGGACCTTATATAAACAGGTATGTGCCTTTCCAAATCATGTCCAGTCAGCTGAGTTTACCACAGGTGGACTACAGACAAGTTGTAGAAACATGTGATAGATGATCAGTGGAAACAGGATGCACCTGAGCTCAATTTTGAGTGTCATGGCAAAGGCTGTGAATTCTTATGTACATGTTATATTTTTGTTTTTTTATTTTTAAGAAATTTGCAAGAATTTCAAGCAAACTTTTTTCACTTTGTCATTATGGGGTGTGTAAAATTTTGAGGTGAAAAATGAATTTAATCCATTTTGGAATAAGGCTGTAACCTGACAAAATGTGGAACAAGTGAAGCGCTGTGAATACTTTCTGGATGCACTGTAACTGGCATAAAATAATTCAATAAAACTTCTCCCAAAGACATTTTAGATTAAATGGATCAGATGGATCTAATTGTGATCATTAATTAAGATTCCTAGGAGCTGCTTCTGAATGTTTGCGATACTAATTTTATTTGTGATTTTTGCATGTAAAAAAATCTTTGAGATAATATGCATTATATGATCCTACAGTGCAGAATGGCCTGCATGTCAAAATGATCTCACAACCCAGTGCTATTTTTAGGTCTAGAAAAAGGCTAGCTTAAGCTAATTGGCTGCAGTCTTATATTTACTCCCCCCCCCCAAGCTCAGAAACCACTCATTGTTTCTGGGTGAGGAAAAAGAATCTTATACATTCAGTCTAACTATTCAGCTCCTAGCTGTCTGCTGAAGATGTATAATGTTTGATACTGTCCAGATTAGTCTGTAGTAAATGTGGACTTGCATAATCAGCTGCTGAGAGGGAAGTGACTCAATTCTGTCAAGTGGTGACTGTCAGCATTGTACCTCCTCACGCCTGCATTGGTCTATAATTACATTTAAGCACGATGAGCTGTATGTACTACAGTGTGTTCATGTAATTTCTGTGTTCAGTTAGTGCCTTTAACTTGAATTATTTGTTTCCGGTAGGAGCTTTTATATAGATGCTGGGTATCTTTTTGGCCAAACTTAATTTAACTTTGTAGTAAAATTTAATATTGTACTTTAATGTTTGTAATATTGAAATTTCTGATAACCTTTTTTAAGCAGGTTTAGCTGTGCTATCAAAGGCTAGTTCAGCACATAACGATGGTGTTTGAGATGGGCCATCACACATAAATTTACTGCTTTCTCCATTCTTATCGTAAATTGACTGGTGCACTGAGAACGAGTGGTTATACAGTCACATAAAATCCCCAGTTATGGCCTGTGTTCTGTTTAGCCCTTGATAGAAACGTGCTGTTGCTTCCTGGTGTATTTCTGACCATGAAAATTATAATATGGAACAAAGATTAGAATGAAATAATCGTGGCCGGAAGGCATTTAACCGCCTTGTTGAGGCACGCTGTACGGGGTTAGAGGAGGGGAAAAAAAAAACCCTGGTCCCCAAGAATAATGATAATACATTAGGCTGTGAGCGTGCTGGTATTATTGCTGTACATTATGTATGTTCCATTTATACTACCTCACACAGCCCAACCACTGCTGACGGATAGGTCATTACTCCCCGCACCGGTGAACACTTATCAGGCCCCACTGCTGTTTATGGCCAGAATGAAGAGCACTTGTCAGTCAAGGTCACTGCTTTGTGTGTCCTCTTTAATAGTTCCTTCTTCACAGTTGTTGAACTTTGTATTCTAGCTCAGGCCCCCCTCTAAGTGCTGAGGGAGATGGACCAGCTTTAACGGGTAGATTCAGGCTTTTATGTTGTGGAGAGGGGCGGCCCTGCTGGAGATACTTTAGTGGTCTGAGCAGGATTGAAATATGTTTCTTGTGTGAATGAAAAGCATAAACATATTTTGTCCTTTAAAGACAATAGGAAACTTAAAGAGATCTGTGTCCAATAAAGCAAGCTAGCAAGCTTCTCTTCCATGTTTGTTTTTTGTGTGTCTGCCTGTGTGTGCATGCGAATGAGAGTGTATGATAAGTTCGGGTGACAGGATCCTAAGAGCCTGCTCTAACTGGAGGGCCAATACTAATGCATGGCTGGTTGCGTTACACCAGCTAGTGCGGAAATCAGAAGTGGCCCACAGTGCAGGGTTTGGCCCTGGGACAAAACCAGATTTTTGTTGCCTTGGTTTTCTTTTAGCCTCAAGTCTCAATATTTGTCATCTCTGTACAAGTTGTATCTCTGTATCTTGTAGCACTGTAGGCCTATACAAGCAAAGACATATACTTGTTTATTCAGCCATCTTAGGTAAAAAGGCTTGCCCCATGGTAATTGTCAATGTTATTTTGTGTTTAGCCCTGATCGCGTTTTATTTTTTATTTTTTATTTTTTGGCTGCACTTGTTTTCTCCTTCACAAAAATGGCCCCCTCGAATAATAAAATCCAAAATATGTTGTAAATTGTAGTCAATATATTTGCTCTAGTGACGTTCAAATTTAAAGAGTCAAATTTACAATTTTACCAGGCTACTTCCAAAAAAAGAAAAAAGAAAAGAAGGCACCTGATGAAACAGGATTTCCTGAAAAGATCTAAGACGAAATCACAGGTGTTACCACAGTGTTGCACCATGCAGGCAGCACTGCTACCAGCAGACTTGCAGTGTCAGATGGAGTCCAAACGGATGCAGTTTTTTAACATAAAGAAACTGGATCTCTAAAAACCACTCAGATTTTTGCCTCCCTTCCCCCTCTGTCACGGCCTCATTTTCACTCCGCTGTCATATTTCCAAATGGGGGATTTTTGACAAGGTGCTTTTCATTGTCATCGTTTTCCCTGTAAGTCACCCAGCATAATTTACAGTGCTCACCTTCCCTGCCTTTTTCCCCCAGAAAGCCCCTCCACAGTCCTACTCTGAGCTGTAAAAATGAACAGTTCCTGTTTCTCTGCTTTGATGCAATGCTGACAGGAGTCACTTTGATATACTTGGGAGTATGAAATTTAGATCTGTCCTGTTTTTTTTCCCTCCCGAGGCTTCATCTTTGCAGACATTGGGAGCTGTCATTTCGCAACACCCTGTGATGTGGGTGACACTCAGCTGCTTTGACAGGTGCTGGACAGCAGACACACTCCTAGGCGAGCTGGCAATATTTCTTCAGGTAAAGTGCTGAAATGTGTAAACGAATTATCGATAAATTTATCACTGTGAGAATTTTTTTTTATACAGTTGCCATTCTACTCAATGTAAAAAGTCAGCATTTCATTAATTTTCACTGGTTTAGACTGGTTTATTAATATTTAAGAACTAATTTTTAAAGAGAATTTAATAACTGTCTTTACTAAGTTTATGTTCATAGCATTTTTGAAATGCTTCTTTGAGCATGCATGAAGATATTTAAACTGTCCAGTAGTCTAAATCTAATGCTTGCAAATAGATAAGCATCATGTCCGAGACCTAAAAACTGCCTAGATATAACTTAAATCCAGTCCTTATTTGCTCCTATTCATCAAATTCATCCTTCAAAAAGTGATTCAGTGAGCTGATCTGTATATGAAACAAACTGAACAATCTTACCCTCTTAGTATATTGTTTATGTTTATGACGCATATTGTTTATGTGTCATAAAAATTGAAGATTTTGTAACTCTACAATAGAAACACTAGCTAGGTGAGATGGAGGGTTTGTTGCAGTGTTATGCTGGGATCTAGGCTACATGGTGCACTGTGGGAGCCCACAGGGTGTGTGTTCACAGTGTTTCCTGGATTAGACACCTTGGTATGGCCTGTGGAGAGATGTTCATAGTCTGCTGTTCACACAATCTGCCTGCTACAGCTGAGCTGCCCTTTGCCAACGGGCCTGGAGACAGGACGAACACATTTAGATCCACATGTCTCAGTTCTCTGTCGTCATTATTTTTTGCTTTATGCTGTTATAGGTGAGGGTAATTCAAGGCTAAGTGATATATACTAAACACAGTAAAAATAAAGTGTTTCAGAAGTTCTGTTTGTGTGTGTTTACATGTGCATGTCCATTGACTTATTAACATTTTACTGACTTATATGCATACTTAAAATATCTGATCAGAGTGCTGGTAGACTGCTTACTGAATAGCTTGGCAGTTTGGTCCCTAATAGCACAGTTCACAGCTTACCAGGCCTATTGTTTCACCACACACACGCACACACACACAAACATGTTGACATGCTCATCTGTCACTAGGAAAACCGCCACAGGCTGTGGCCTTGGCACAAAGACATTCTCTGAGCTGAGTGAAGATGCTTGGAGCCAAGATGCACCCAGTCAAAATGTTAAGAATTTCACATGCCAGAATCGACAAGCACAAGCGTTGATTTGAGGAGAAATGATGTTGAAGCAGCACTGTTGATACACATGACAAAGATGCTTTACGGGTTTTTGACAACTATAAAAACTTACTGGCTGGTTTTGTTAGTGCTTTCAAAACCTAAAGAAATAAACAAATGACTAAAAATTTGAAATCTATAATGTAACTGGTTTGCTAGAAATACTGTTGGAGCACAAGAGCATTTTGTTAAACTATTGTTTTCCTCCTCTTGACAGTGCAGTGAAAAAAATATTGCTTGTGTCTAAAATTAAATCTATCAAAAGAGCTACAGCCAGGCCAAAGCTAATGAGACATCATGTGTACAGGGTGTGGTCAGGAAGGATTGTTTACTTCTGAGCAGGAGCTGCAAGTAGACATTATTATCATTATTTTGCATCTGTATTCGTTCAAGAAACAGCTGTTGAATTTTGAGTGAGATTTAAAGTGGCAGGGCCTGGAGTTGTTCTTGTTCATTCAGCTAACTTAGCTTTGACATGATGGCTTCTGGCAGAGTTTTGTGCTGAACTCAACATCTGTGACAACTGTCAGCACCACTGACCAGTCCTTCCATGTCTCTTTCTCTTCTGTGTTTATATATCCCTCTTCCTCCATTCTCCATGTTTTCCTGCCTTCCAGGATTGCCCAGTTTCGGGGCTAAAGACCAACACAGAAAAAGCGGGAAAAATGGGAACCTTTGATGCCACTAGATCAGTTTCCTCTGCCAGTACCCATCTCCATCACTGCCACATCAGCTGGTCCCAAGGTTGTGAGGTCATCCAAACATCTGGCCCCTCCGCCATGTTTTCTAAGGTCAGTGGGTAGCATCTGTTATAGACCCCACCACCTTCAGTGGCTCTGACAATGAAGATCACGCTGAGAAAATCAGACAAAATACTTTGATCAGTTATAATTGTTGACAGGAGGTAGTTCTGATGCAAGAAAACCTGCTACAATCTAGTGCGGTCTTATGGTAATTGATGAAATGGTCCTGAAATCTGGTCTGTTTGGTCATATACAGTTCTTAACAAATTTATTAGACCATCTGTCAGAAAAACAAGAAAACACAAATATTTTAGGAAGCTGTCAAAAACTTGTTTAAAGCAAAAAATGATATGATATCAGGCTAATAACAAACTGAATTCACATTTTTATACCCTAATTTGAGCCAGCATACTGTACTTCTCTGAGAAGTCAGAAATTTATCAAGCATTACATTCAACCATTAAAACTATTTTTTCTGTTCAGGAATGCAAGTAAATAGATGTAATTTGGCATCTTAATCAAAAGATAATAATGTGCTTTACTATTTTTTCTGCTTTTTTGTAAAATGGAAAATTTTGAAAATTCATGGATAACAACAATAATTATATTTTAGCATTAAAAATATCATTTTGATCAAAGAGTTTGTGCATACTGGTGGATTAACCGTTACAGAGACATAATTATTTTGGTAATTTTGGTAATTAACTTATCTATCTGTAGCATAAGCCTTACATTGTGATGGTGGTCTAATAATTTTTTTAAGCACTGTATGTAAGTAGAAGTAAATAAGTCAACCTTATTTACACCATTCTGCATTTAATCATCACTTATTATTAATCTCTGGATCTCTTCCACAGTGTGTCTTTTGTCCTGTCTCCCTCCCCTCACCCCCAACCAGTCGCGGCAGCTGGCTGCCCCTCCCTGAGCCTGGTTCTGCCGGAGGTTTCTTCCTGCTAAAAGGGAGTTTTTCTTTCCCACTGTCGCCACGTGCTTGCTAATAGGGGATTGTGTAATTGTTGGGGTTTTTCTGTATTATTGTAGGGTCTTTAGCTTACAATATAAAACGCGACTGTTGTTGTGATTTGGCACTATATAAATAAAATTGAACTGAATGTAGAAATGAATTTCCATTTTTTTGGCAACATTCATCAGAATGCTGAATCTAATGTATTTCAGTTTGAAGTGTCTTTTGTGCCTGTACCACATGTTTTTATATATCTGCTGATGGGACTGTTATGTGTCCATCTGTGCTGATGTCCTCCTCTTGTAAAAGTAATATCTCTTGAATGTCTTGAATTTCACTTGGACTCAAGAATGAACTATTCACATTTTACACTTTTTTTGTTTCCTACATATACAGTCATCCATCCATCTATTTTCCTTCGGTTATCCAATTCAGGGTTGCAGGGGGGGTTGGAGCCTATCCCAGTTGTCATGAGCTGGGTGAGAATGTACAGGACTCTGTGCACTAGGCTGCACCCTTAATGCTTCCATAGGAATTAAGAGGGTAAGTAGTAGTCAGGTGCTGCTAATCAAATACACCTGATTAACAGATCAGCAAGTGTGAGCACCTCTATAAAAGTAGAAGTTTTGGCACTTTGCAGGTCTGGAGCATTCAGCTGTGTGTTAACACGATGCCACAATCTTCCCAGGAGTGTGGATGTCACAGCAAATTCACCCCAAGATCAGACTCAAGAGCTACATCTCAGGAGAAGAACATGGCATCGCAGCTTAGGTTTGAAAAGTTGCATCTGAACAAACCACAAGACTTCTGGAACAATGTTCTTTGGACAGCTGAGACCAAAGTGGAGCTATATGGCCGTAATGCACAGCACCATGTTAGACGAAAACCAAAGACAGGTTATCAGCACAAACACCTCATTCCAACTGTCAGCACGGTGGTGGAGGGGTGATGATTTGAACTTGTTTTGCAGCCACGGGACCTGGACACCTTGCAATCATTGAGTCGACCATGAACTCCTCTGTATACCAAAGTATTTTGGAGTCAAATGTGAGGCCATCTGTCTAACAGTTAAAGCTTGGCCCAAACTGGGTCACCCAGCAGGAAAATGAAGCACATCAGTAAATCTACAACAGAATGACTGAAAAAGAAAAGAATCAAGGTGTTGCAATGGCCCAGTCAAAGTCCAGACCTCAACCTGATTGAAATGCTGTGGTGGGACCTGTGAATAAACAAATGCCTGCAAACCTCAATGAACTGAAACAATGCTTTAAAGAAGAATGGGTCAAAATTTCTCCACAACAATGTGAGAGACTGATAAAATCATGCAGAAAATGAGTCCTTCAAGTTACTGCTGCTAAAGGTGGTTCTGCAAGCTACTGAATCATGTACTTAGTTTTTCCACAGTACTGCAGAGAGCCAGTCAAAAACCAGTCAAATCTGAAAAAAAAATGCTGTTCTAAATCACATTATGTATAAAGCAAGCAAGAAACTGCTAAGTTCACTTATAAGTACGTCATGAAACAGAATGAAATGACTGTGCTTCCCACCACAGAGCTGAAAGTGTGCACACGTAGACTTCAGCAGTGCACATGTATCAGTTCAACAACACAACTTTTCCTGGTACAGCTGTTGATTGGCTCTTTGGGGGTGAGGGTGAGACAACAACTTCCATCTTTGGTTTTCCCGAATTCCCACATGGATTTCTATTGAGTTTTTCTTTTCTTTTTGAGTGCCAATTCTCTCTTTAGTCAGATGCAGAAAAGCAGCCCCATATTGCAACTAAGCTTGTGGTATTTGTTGCCCAAGACCTTAAACTTCCTAATGCCACCTTGGAGATGGTGTAGTGGCCATATTTGATTTTCCCTCTTCTTTCCTTTTTTTTTTCCATGTTCATTCTCAGATTACGCTGCACAATGAGTACTGATTAGGACTGTTATTATGAATAGTCAGCTCGAAATATGAATGCAAACACCTTATTTATGATCATTTCTAAGAGTTATCAATAATTTTTTCCAGGTAAGTAATTAAAAAAAAAGAACTTTTAATTTAAACAATTTTCAAAGTTAGGTATTGTCCTAGTGAAATGTCTCAGGGCTACTGACACTTTTTTTTTTTTTAGTAAGCTGCACTCCACTGGTGACTACTTACTTTTGTATTTCTGTACTATCTACTGCAGTCTGATCCATTGTTTTGTGTGATAAAGTTTAAGTTATGATTTGTCCACTAAGCGTAAATCACCGTGGTGAAAACAGCTCAAGGATTGGTCACACTAGTTGCATGTCAACTCTACATATGTGTCATGATAACTTTGTTGTTTTATCACAGGTTATTCAACCTCGCTGGAGCTGTGGTTTGGATCTCAAAGCATTAACTTGCCAGACCTGTGTTAAAGCTTTACAAAACTTCAAAGATGATATAAATTATATAAATTAATTTAAAGCTTAAGCCAGTTCTTATTGCGGTTGTTAAATTTTCTCATTCCCTGTACCCGACACAAGAGCAACAAAAGTCAAATCTTAATTTGTGCAACACTAGGAAGTCCCTCTCCATGTCCAACATCAACCATTTGGCAAAGATAGAAAGAAGAGTTATGGATTTATTTGTCTTGCTCCAATACAACATGGCCACTGGTGTGCTTATTTAGAACCAGGTTTGTGAGGCAGATGATTTGGTGGCATGTAGGCACCTGTCTCTTTGTGTCTGGTCCCGGTGAAGTTTGAGCAGCAGCCGGTGCTGTGATGTCAGGGGCTCTTAGGGGTCAGAACAGGAATTATTGAACAGAGGGTGGCTGACAGAGGGAGCTGGCACTGGGAGCAAACAGATGTTGCAATCATAAAGAAATACACAACCTCTGAATTAAATATGATGAGCGGGGGGTTGCAAGAATTGAGCATGGTCCTGACTTTGCCTCTGTTTCTTGTCCAATCACAGTGACTTGCTGCAAGTTTAAGAATCACTGATTGGTCGATGGCCGTCATCACGAGAACCAGGTAAATCAGTTAAATTATGCAGGTTTCAAGAACTCGAGGAGAGATGTGACCAAAAACCTTGAAAAAAAATCTTGCAAGAAGACAGCTGTTCAGAACATACTGCAGATTCATTATTCACAAGCAGAGGGTCTCTGGACGCAGCATGTTATGTCAAAGTGTTTTAAAGCATTTACGCCACAGTAGCTCAGTGATGAAATCTGTAAAAAAGAGACGAATCTGACAGAATGTCCTCAGAACATTGTTTTACCACAAGTGTTTTGTTTCCCAGTCATTTTACAGGGTTTTTCACTCACAAGGAATTACAAGTGTGTCTGAATATTTGATGGCAGAAGCCAGTGAGACAGTTTAGTGTCTTCTTATCATCTGAATTAGGTTGTTTGCAAGTTGTGCACTACAGTTCTTTAAAAACAATTTGATTTGTATTTTACTGATTTCATTTACATGCGATGTTCAGATTCGGTGCACAGTAACTAGGAGCGTGTGATTTGTAGTATTCATGTAACATAACATTGATATACTGTGTTTTATGTGGTAGATTTTCTAAAAATGAAAGATTTAAGATTTATTTTAATTGTCATTATCTAACACAAGATGGTTAACAAAACTGCAGATGTAGTCCCTTAGTCACCTGCTTTAGACCTTGCTGATCTTGGACTGTACACATCCCATACCAGTTTTTTATTACCCCTCAGCCAAAAGGCTGATGGGGTATTGTTGTCACCCCGCAGAGTGGGTGGGCGGTGTGGACACCAAAGTTTGTGAATGCGATAACTCGAGAATGATGCCACCTAGGACTTTCAAATTGATACCATAGGTGCATCTACTAAAAATCTCAGACAAGTCTCGGTGACCTTGAACTCAAGGCAAGGTCAGAGGTCAACTTTTCATATTTAGACTATAGTTGCATCCACTAGGAGACTGAAGGGTAGCACTGGTGGCCGCCAGTATTTTTATATTTCCAATAAAGATGCTTCACATCGTCAGACAGGTTCTATTTAAGTGATTTCTTGATTCCCAGAAAGCTGAATCTGTTCATCTGGACGTAGCGTTTTCATTGGGAGAAACGTTTCGTCGCTTATCCAAGTGACTTCTTCAGTCTCAGCTGACTGCAGGTTTCCCCAACCTTATAAACAGTACATTTGCATAATGACCGAAACTAACACCACTGAGTAACAATGGGCCATGAGGTCAGTTTCATGATCATTAATATGCAAATTGTCATGACCAGGGAAACCTGCAGCTTTCTGGGATTTCCTTACCTGGATTATTGAGCATGCATCAAGTGATTTCTTGATTCAACAGGGCTGGCAGTAATCAGGCCTGGGTGTGGCTAGTTAAATCTGGGTGTGGCTAGTTAAATTGAACTCAGCTTTCCAAAAAATGTGGTTAATCACAGTTAATTCATGATTTAACGGGGTGGAGTGAGATAGCTTTTTCTCTCTTTATAAATGAAATCATCATTTAAAAACTGCATTTTGTATTATCTTTGCTTAATATTATGATCTGAAACATTAAAGTGTGACAAATGTGCAAAAAAAAAAAACTAAGAAATCAGGAAGGGGGCAAATTCTTTTTCGCTGCACTGTAATATAGCCGACATTAGCATTAAAAACTTGTCCATCCACGTTTGACCACCAAGCATCACTAAAGTAAACACAGATTCTGCCCCCTCCTCCCACAGGCAAAAATTATAGTTAATTCTCAAAGAGAGAGTCACCCTCCAAACCTCAAGGCATATATTACAGTAATTTCTTGAGCGACATAAGAGAGAGAAAGTTCACAAAAATTCCTGATTTAAATCTATGAGGGAATCCTGCAACAGCAAAGAAGGTGGTAGGACGTATAACTTCCAGGAGAAAGAGTCTTTTTAAAACCTTATTTTGGGGCAAAGTCGTTGAAGCCATTTTTATCAGATTCGACTGATGATTCCATCAGTCCTGGTAATTTAGGAAATCTTTCAAAATAATTGCCCAAATAATTGTCCAGAGGTGTTACAGGATGGACTTTATTTGCTCTTCTCCTCCTTTGTCTTTTTTTCCTCACTATTCAAGCTACATTAAAAAGAACAGAGAGCATCTAGTGTCACATTTTGATCTTGTTTCCCTTCTGTGTTGCTGTTACACAGTGAAAATGTCACTGACTGACAGCAATGACTTTTTCAACCCAATAGGTGCCACCTGACAAACCTGATCTGTCTCTCGCCATAAATGTACCTCAATATGGTAAATACAGCTTTTCTAAAACTATATTAACTCATTTAATGACTTATTTCAGCCTTAAACCCACTGCTGCAGATCTGCGTGTGTGTGTTTATCTTTAAAGTGGATGGCCTCCTGCCAGTTGGGCCTGACTCCGAGTGCCGCAGTGTCAACACTGAAGAGAAAGGGCCAGAGGGATGATGTAAGTATTGATACACTTCTTGAAATCACTTTGTCACCACCAGACATGCCAAGCTGCTGAAGTACCACACAACAGCAGGAAGATGATTGTGAATTCTTGGCAGCAGGATGAGGGATGCCATTAAAAAGGCAAATGTGATTAATTTTTAGTGAGAACGCTCTCATGTTGGCGATAGTCAGTGAGGTCGGGCTAAAGGGATGTGACACAGAAATTACTCTTTCTCCTGGCTTCTAATGTGACTAGTCATTCTCAAGAAATATCTTGGAAATGGGGAGACAAAAACACTCTCATCCAATAGCCTATTTTTTCAGGGCTTTTGTGGCAGAAATCTGGCTTAATAGCACAAAGTAATCCATTGTTCAGAAACCCTAGATCACTGGTTATTTAACATAAAATGGTTTTGGTTGTCACATTTGTGTGATCGAGGGAGATATTTGATACGTCATCCTGGTCTGTTTAATTTGTCTTTAAATGTCTGTTTCTGTGCCAGCGTTGTGTTTTTCTTTAAACCTGTTCGAACTAAGACTCCCCCTCCTCACCCCTGTGGAGTGACATTTTCCAGGTGACACAATGGCGTAGGCCACACTTAATCTGGACCCCTTTATAAACACGGCGGGGCTACAGCACTTCCACCGCTGCCTCTTGTCTCTGTCTGTATAAGTGCTAACAACAAAAGACAGGATACAGGTCACATTAAAGGTTATGTCCTTTTCTATTTCATATAGTTTTAGACAAATGCTTTTTACAACTTGAATGTGTATAATTATTGATATGTACAACCAATAAAACCACAGAAATCTTATTTATCAGCCAGTGGATGGTGGAGTTTTAGAGATGTTACTCATTCCTGCTTAATTTTAGAGCTTTATGGTGCTTGTTGTGCCTCAAAATGACTGTAAGAAGGACACAAGAGAACCACAACAGTAAAGTTATGGTTAAAAAAAACAAAACCATCAGCTAGAACTTGTATGAACCTCATATAGCTGAGGGGCCCAGCAGTGCATGGCAGTCTGTGTACTAAAACTAAACTAAAGAGTGATCTTTTTCATATTTACAAATAGTCATTTGAGATATTTTTATTTAAAAAATGTCAAAAGGAGGAAGGTGGAACCTTGATTATATTTTATGTGTATTCCGAGTCCATTGAGCCCGCGTTAAATTTAAACCACTGTGTGTTTCTATAACTTTGAGCAGAGCTGTAATTGATCCCCCAGACATCCATGAACAGAGCTTCAGAGTGCTCAGAGAGTCATAAAAATGGCAGTCTGCATTTCTTGGAAAGAAGAAATTGTAAAATGTTCCCCAAAACTGAACTGCCTCTTTTAAAATTGCCAGCTGTCCTCACTGAAAACAAAATATCTTCTGAGTGTTAAATCGATTATAAAAGTCATAAGCCTTCAGAGATCACAATTGCTTAATCCTTTCTCGCTCGTAATCTTGGATTAGTCCTCGGTTTACATCTCCTCCTCAGAAAATAACAATCCCACTGCACACAGGCCAGCAGGACAGTCAACGGCACACCATGCTGTAGTTTACTTAGTGGGGAAAACTGCTCACGTTCTTGTATCCCATTACCATGACCACCTTGAGATAAATGGCTCTTTCTCCCCTCTGCCATAAGGTTTTATATCAAACGACATGTGTTGAGTATCTGACTGCAGGTTATATTGTTGCAGCGGAAATAAAACAATCACTTTTGGAGCCGTTTCAAGGCGCCTGCCTGTGGTGTGTAACTGCCGGCCGACCTATACACACAGTGTTTATAGATGTAGGGAAGAGGACAGAGGCAGGTGACAGGTTAACTCTGCTGTGTAAATTCCTGGGCCGTGTATGATGTAGCCTGTGATCCTGCGGTCCTTGATTAGATCTGAGCTAGTAAATATCCTGTGATTAATCAAAAGGGCTTGTTCTGCGTGTAGCGTCCCTGTGTCACCTTCACAGCTGGGGAGCAGGGCCGCTGTGTTTACCGCACTCCACTTCCATCCCTTCAGACCTCATCCTTATTTCATCACAGCCCACAGAGGTACGACTTAAAGGTTCCTGCAGCCCGACTGCTGCAGACATGGCTGGCATTATAATCCAAGATAAAACTGAGATATTGTAGAACATTTTTGTCAACTAGTGAGCAAAATATGTGGGCTTAAAATCTCCGCGTCGATACTGTGTCCCACTGTCTAGTTTGTTACACAACTATAGGAGTGGGAATTCTGAACGTTTATCTTTGAATCTTTATTTCTTAAGTATAATGAATTTTTTTTTTTTTTTATGATTGGCACTGTAGTTTATGTTAAGTTAAATGCACACAGACACACATTTCTGGCATTGTAGAGTAAAAGAAAAAGAAATTACCGTTCATCTCGAATGCACTCTTTACTCTGGAACCTTTAAAAGTAAATAAATAAAATGCTCTTTATTCTAAGCAACACAGATGGGGTAAGTGAGTCAGACAATGTGTTTTATGGTATTTGTTGACAATAAGAAATATAGAATACCACCATCCTTATCCTTTAATTGCAAAATGATTAGCACTCAGACCGAGAATATCCCCTGGAAACAGCTTTGCTACAGGCTCGTTACATCCATGAAACATGTTCAAATGAAGGCCAACATGATAATGGGTGATTATAGTAATTAATAGACTGAACTAATTACTTTAGCCAGTTGAGATTCATTTAATGCTGAAGAGTAAGTGGTGTGTGTTTGAGCAGAGGCTGCCCAACTGAAACTGACTCATTTCTAATTAATCATCCTGCTGCGCTTCCTTACAGTTGCTTTAGCGTTGTCTGATAACTGGTGTAATTTTAGTTAGCTCCTGTCTGTAAAAAAAAAAAAAAAAAAAAATCCTGTGGGGATTGT
>VUQS01039044.1:4502-28565 GCA_015108495.1 Heterochromis multidens | reverse complement strand
GAGCACATACTGTCCTTGGGTTTGCAGATTGAAGCAAACACTGTCCATGGTTTATTTTAGCTGGCTGAGACATACACTGCACATGGTTGATTTTGGCTGGCTGAGATACACACTGAACAGAGTTGTTTTTGGCTGGCTGAGACACACACTGAAAGTGTAACACTTTTGCTGCCACAACAGCTTTGTTGAATACTAAAACAGTTGCAGTTGAGTCTGAAACAGAAATGTCCGAGTCTTTATCTGCATGGGCAGGCACAAACGTGGGAATGACAAGGTCTTTTTCACTCAATGTATGAGAGGTCTCAGAAGGTCCAATGTTAGCTGACACGGGCTGGGAAATAGTCCCGAGCTGTGGCATGGAGCGCCAGCGATGTGAGCTTTGTTTCCTCCTGATAGAGGGAGCTGATGGGCCGGGCCGGGATGGCGGCGTCTAGGCGGGAGAGCTGAGCGGCTGAAACTCACTCTTCTGCTGCCGTGAACCCCGTCTTCCTGAGCGGGGCGCAAACGGTGGCTGGGAAGAGGAGTTGTTGGACGAGGAGGCTGGAGAGTGAGCAGCAGGCGACAGGTAGAACCCGCCCACTCTTATTCCCCGGAGAATCTGATGCAGACGAGGCAGCGGGTGGAACAGAATGGCAACTACGGGGACCCCCTAGAGCCAGGTGAGTCCCAGGGAAAATATGCTCATACTTGGGGGTGAGCCATGGCTTCCACCATTGCTTCTCTTCCAGGTAGGAGAGAGCTACTTGCTGCCACTCGTAGAGATCCGAGTCTGCTGGGTCCATTTCTGGTCACGTCGTACTGTCAAAGGTAGTGCTGTGTGCAGCAGGGTGAGGACCCAAATGCAGGACTCAGAGATCAGAACTGAACTTAAAGAGCAGCTTTATTGCTGTAAACTCAAAACCTCAAAAAATACAAAACTAAAGCCTGAACTGCTACCAGGAAACATGAAGAATAGGAAACACTAGGAATACTAGGAATACTAGGAATACTAAGGAACACGGAGACAGAACACACAGCCGGGGGAAAGGATGACGACGACGTGACAAAGAACTAAGGAAAACTGAGGGTTTAAATACACACACGAGGTTATCAGGGAGATGGAAAACACTAGGGAACACAGGTGAACTAAATCAAAGTGTAACGACACAGAGAAAGCAGAACTGAACACAATGCATGAGAGACGAGGGACTATCAAAGTAAAACAGGAAATATGGCACTCACACAGAGACTCAGACGTGAACCTGACACTGGGGAAGATTAACAAATACAAAGACACAACAGAGAGGGGGGAAGACACAGAGAGCAAGGTGAAGAGAGACACAAAGACACAGAGAGACAAAGAGAGACGCGCAGAGAGAGGGAGAGAGACAGAGAGAGGGCCAGAGAGGGAGAGAGACAGAGACTCACAGAGAGACAGGGCACGGGAGACTAACACAGCATGAAGGGGAACACTGAGGGAGGAGAACCAAACTCTAGAAAAACCAAGAATGCTAATCCAAAAACTGATACGTGAAACAACAAATACTCAACATAATAATTCTAATAACACAAGAAAGTCCACAAACTCAGAACACCAGGTCTCCTGACCTAGGACCATGACAACTTTCCCTTTCAAGGTCATCTCACTGGGCAGTGCTCCACTGCTTCCAGAGCACCTGCTATGCTTAGATTTCTCTGCAATGTGCGCAGGATCTCCCCCATTGGGTCTAAACAGTGACCCTTCAATTTCATTTTGGGGATGAAGTTGCAAAGAGTTGAAGCATGAGGCCAAAAATCAGGTTGTTTCTACTAAATGTTCCCATTCACTGCCAGCATGCATTGCACTTTGGTGTCATTTCGGCTTGTTGTGCTCACCCACTTTTGGAACCTGCTGTTTGCATTATGGCCAGGTTAGATGCATGAGTAGGTTGGCATGTCAGTGACAGCTAGAAAAAAAATTGCAGGTGCAGAAAACTTTGAATAAAACCTCAGTGATCTCTTTGTGTTCTGTTTGACTTCTTCTATTCCTATTTCACCAATGAAACAATGATTTGGCTCAAAGTATCTAAACAAATTTAATCTCTGCCTTCAATAGCTGGCTTTGGGAAAATCCAGAAGAGAAGGGGGAGTGGAGGAGTGCAAAAAAAAAGGCTCAAGAAAGGGATAGGAGGTGTAGATGAGGAGGAGGACTGGGGATTGTTTGGCATTGTTGTAGCTCTGTTTACAGTCTAGATTAATGACTACTAGCCCTCTGTGCCAGGGAGGGTAGGTATGAGGTGGCGGGAAGGGAGCTGCAAGACTGTGTTTACTTTTCCAAAGCTGCCGTTGGCTGAGACTCAAGGGTCTGCTGGGGCTTAACATTGAGCGGGAGGCACAGCGAACACCAAGCTGTTTCCAGTGGACAAGATAAAGGATGTCCATGTCACTGTGCTCAGACGTGGGAGGCATGGGGCACTGGGTAGCAGTAATTGCCTGCTATTATTGTCCCTCCAGGCTTATTGGCGGCATTTTAACCCTGTGAACACAAGAATAGTGCCTCCTCCTCCTATTTTTTTTACTCATACTCTAGCATCCCTCTTTCAAGTTCACAGTAGCTTTTCCGTGCATAATGCACCATTTAATCTGCATCAACGCTCATGTAAAGCATGGACATTTAACTGACAGCCCTTTGGAAAGCAAAACTATTGTTAAAGGGCGTCTTTACTTTATGATGCAACAGAGAGAGAACCAGTGAAACTTACAGGATGTCGATTAACAAGGAAAAACATATTTAACGTGCATGTGTGGAAATACTGAAGATGCAGAGCTTGGAGTCCCATGCTTCATGCTTTCTGTGTGGCTATGCATGCGCTCTCTGATGTAACCATGCTGCTTTAAACTACAGCATTTTATCAGCACTGTGGGAAAAGTCAGCCTTTTGTTATTGTTAACAAGGAAAAAACACAAGCCATCAGAAAGAGTCATTTTCGCTGTTTGCTTGCCGTCACATTCATCTCAGCATGGAGCAGCAACAAAGTGGTTTCCAAAGTGAGCATCAGGGACTCAGGAGTCCTTCAAGCACTTTTAAAGTCTTCAGGAAAAAGTCAGAGAAAACGTTTAGTTTCATCCTTCATTAGGAAAAGGGAAAAAAAAAAGGGAAAGACCATCTCTGAACCGAGGAGGGGGCCTAAGGGTACATCTTTCACTATCTTACAGTGCTGTGATCGCAGCCATTCCCCAATCTCTGTGAATGGTACTCATGGCCATTGATCAATGGTCATGACAATTTGCATACTAATGATCATGGCCTCATGGCCCATTGTTCGTCAGTGGTGCTGGTTTCGGTCATTATGCAATGTGCTGTTTATAAGGTTGGGGAAACCTGCAGTCAGCTGAGACTGAAGAAGTCACCAGAGGTGACGAAATGTTTCTCCCACTGAAAACGCTACGTCGAGATGAACAGATTCAGCTTTTTGGGATTCTTTTACCTGGATTATTGAGCATGCATCAAGAGAAGGTTCAGATTATATGGGATAAAACAAATAAAATACAGAAGATTTGTTTCTGTAATAAAGATAAGAGTTTTTGGAAATGAAAATAACTAACAATAAATATGACAACATAATATGCCTATGGTTTATCTTGTACTTATATATCTATCTCTGAGGAATGTTTCCAGCACCTTGTTGAATCTATGCCATGAAGAATTAAAGCAAAAGGGGGTCCAACCTGGTACTAGCACAGTGTACCTAATATAGTGTCCATTGAGTGTATATATACTGTTACAAAGGTAAACATGGCCAGTTTCAAGTGATGAGGTCAGTGTATGCACAAGTATTCCTTTTGAGCCAAAAGCTCAGGCTCAGCCTGGTCTAAATGCTTGGTTTGAGACACTTTTTTTCTACTCTTAGCTCTGTATGATGTCATAGAGAGAGAATTTCTCAAATATGGTCATCTAAGGCACACAGGTCTCACTATGCACTATGCACACAGAAGCCCGTTCATGTGCTGTTCGAACCTTCTGTTTGTGAGGGGCAGCCAGTCAGAAGAGAGCTCACTTCTTGTTCTTTCAGACAGAGGATTGCTGTGAACTGTGAATCATGCAAAGCAACTCCAGTAGTGCCCAGAATAAAAATATAGAGCTGGAAATTAGCATAATAGGTCACCTATAAACAAGCCTCAGAATGGCGACATCAGAACAGAGCAGCAAAAAAACAAGTGTGCATGAATGATGTCAGAAATGTGAAGATCCCAAGCAGTTTTTGGTGTTGTTATTGCCTAATGTTGCTGTTGAATTAGAAACAGCTTTTCTGATCTTTCCCTATGAAGGAAAAGCACCTCCAGTGGGCCTCTGTGGAGCGATAAATATTTCAGCTGGTAGTTTGCAACCATCTTGATGCATCCAGTCACCAAACCTTTATTTAAACCAGCTAGGACTCTGTTTGCACTAAATGACAGACACCCTACTGAGCAGCAGTATCACTGGGGTAGAAACCTCAATAGATCCCTGACAGCCCACCGGAGATAGAGTTGCCAGATGCCCAGCGGGTGTCAACGAGTAGGACAGCTGACTCAGCCAATGGCATCACAGAGGCAACAGAGCGGTAATTCACGCTCTTCCATAAACATTGCAGTGTAGCATCAAACACATGGTTTAATTGTGATTACATTATTTGACTCAGAGCAAACAATTTACCCTACCTCTCCCTGGCACAGCAGCATACCAAAAATCATCCCACATTTTGGTTCCAGGGCAAATATTTTTAGCCTCTTCATAGTTATCATATTCAAACATGCACCTGTGACACAGACATTCCCAGTGTTTAACACATTGTACTCAAAGAAGCATGAACAACTAGATGTTTACACAGCAAGCTCCCCAAACAGCACGTAGACAACATCCAGATTAGAATCTAAAAAAAAAAAGGAATTTTTTGTTGTGGCTGCAAAAATCTTACACTGTTCACAGCCCAAAAATAATGACAAGAGCCACATCACATCACTGGGACAATGAAGCCACTTAAGATAAATGTTTAACAACCGCATTCCTTCTTTCTCTCACACCAGGATGAAACAATAAAACTTGGGGTTAAACAGTGTCAACACTTGCTCTGTCAGGAAATCAAATCTGGAGTATAGAGCAGTTTCTGTTAGCAGGAGTCATATGTGGTTTATAAGTGTTCTTGTGCTGCATCTGAAGCTTAGAATCATAACTTCTATCAGGCACTGAAACTGATTTAAGGCCTCACATTCTGTTAACCAAGTTCCTTTCACAGGCAAAGCAAAGGTTGAGAAGCTTTTAGTCGTCACGTAAGACTGGCTTGTAATAAAACGAGTAGAGGCATGATCCTCTTCTAACTAAAGGGCAAAGGACCACTCACACAGACTCGAGAGTAAATGGTCAGTTAGACGAGCTAGAGAG
Organism: Heterochromis multidens; assembly: GCA_015108495.1. Lineage (NCBI taxonomy): Eukaryota > Metazoa > Chordata > Actinopteri > Cichliformes > Cichlidae > Heterochromis > Heterochromis multidens. The sequence continues at coordinate 23,185 of VUQS01039044.1, read as the reverse complement.
GCACCCAGTGTCTTTATCGAAACAGAAACACAAAAGGTCAGTGGGTTTCAAGCTGTCAACCAACTATTTGAAACAACTATTCCGTCTGTTTGAAAAACAGTGCTGGTTTGAAAAGACACGAGAAAATAAAGAAAAATAATATTTTGAAAGGACAAAGTGACTTCTGTGTTTAAGTGACCCTCAAGGCAGCACCAAAGTACCAATAGCTGGTCAGAGGGTACATCACTTGAAATGGAGTTAGGCATTTGTGTTGCTGAAATAGTCTGAAAGCAGGCTCTTAATCCATCATTTTAAGGTACAGCATTATTGTTCTCAAGGACATTTCAGTGTGACTGACAACTGGCTATTGAGGTTACTAAAAGTATTTTCCTGCTTTCTGTATACAGAAATATATAATAAAAGTATTTTGTCTACAACTTCTATGGCAGCCTTTTTAAGCAGTTTCATTTATAAAAAAACACACAAAAAACCCCTATAACTTCTATGATAAATAAATTATGATCATATCTTCCCTTTGTCCTTTTTATTATGCTTTGGTCTCTTTGATAGACCTGTGACCTGTTTCTTACTGTCTGGGAGCAACTGTGACCACATAATTTCCTCTGGGATTAATAAAGTATTCTGATTCTGAAATTGGTATTAAATTACACTTAAACCTACCCATAATAATATTAACGGTGGAAACGGAGGAAATCTTTATTTTGAAAACCTGCTGAAAAACCATTTAAAACAGGTTTTTTATTTAACGATTGGGTTCCACATAGATTGTTTTAAGTGGTTCCCTAAAAAAAAATCAAAACAGTTTTTGCTAGGCCTTAGTCCAGCTTAGAGACCAGTCATGTCATGGTCCTGTTTATCAAGTGTTTCTGTGTTTTTTGGACTTTCTAGTGTTTATTTGAATATTCTATGTTTCTTGCTTTTAATATTTATATTTGTTTTGTGTATTCTTAGTATTTGATCTAGCTTTATCTTCTTAGTTATCTTAGAGTTTTGTTCTCCTCCCTCAGTGTTCCCCATCCTCTTGTATCAAGTCTCCTGTGCGTAGTTAGTCTTGTCTCCGTGTCTGTTACCCTTTGTCCCCCCCAGTTGTGTCCCAGTATAGGTTTCTGTTAGTGAAGTTTTAGTTCACTTTTGTATGTTGGCCTTTATTTTGTATTACTGCAATCAGCCTCAAAACGGCTTGTTTTCCATTAACCATCGTCTGCCTGTGAGTCTGCATTTAGGTCCTCATCCTCTCCACTACAAATATGACAAGTCAGATATGCCCAAGAAACCACGAGTTGCTAGGGAAAAATGTGAGTGGTTGGTGAGTGGTTGCTGGCTGAAATCACTCCCAAAGAGGGTGTTGCACGATCCTTGCGATTGCTCTGGTCACTACCAGATTGCCATGGTCACCAGTAGTTTGCATGGAAGACGCTGACTTGCTGCAAACACTCTGGTGGAGAACATTCACTTTCAAAGCAGAAGTTGTGCCTTTTGAAATGTGTTGGTTGCAGCAATAAGGTGCAACTTTTACATTCAAGGCAAATGTTCTTTTCACAATTTCACTACCGATCAGCGAGTAGTTGATGAATGTTTGCAGACAAATTGTCATCTTGCATGTAAAATATGGGTGTATGTAGCAAACTGCTTGGAACCAAAGCGATCCAATGGAGGTTTTTTAGTGCAGCCCCTTCTTTGTGATCAATTTCACCTAGAGACAGTCAGCAACCTCCAGCAACCACTCGCCAACTGGTTGGGGATTACACATTTTTCCCTAGCAACCTGTGGTATCAGGGATCACGACAGTCAACCATCATTAATTGTTCCATTTTGGAGAAAAACGTTGCCAAAAGGTTTCTTATGGAAATAAACATTTTTCTTCTGTGGCATTACTCCAAAGAACCTTTTGGTTCCAATTTATTTTTCTGGGGTCAGAGCTGTTTTATGAGCAGTTTCAACATGCCTTAAAGCCATTTCATGGATGTGAAAGAAAATGCAAAATTGCTGGAAAAAACTGAAATAATGAACTAGGGCTCCTCTGACTTTTGCCCAAAACAAAGTCAAAAAAAGTTTAAACTCTGTCCAAAATCTGAGTGATTTCAAAAACACTAATGGTCTTTGGGATGTTTTTTAATAACTGTTTTCTAAAACAGTGTTTAACTGGCTTAATGTTGTGAACCACAAGTCAACAACAATGAATGATCTAGATAGATTAGATAGACAGAAGTTAATGGGGCAAAATACTGATTTTTAAATTAAAAAAGCATGTCTTGTCTGACAGCCTTTGCAATCAGAATTATGATCTGAATGCGCTGTTCTACCAAACACATTTGCTTTTCCAAGATGAGCTCTATAAATTCTCTATAGGCTCCTCTTGCTCTTGTGTTTCTTTTATCTGGATCGCCAACTGCTGCAACTGTAAGAAAAAAAATATACAAAAAACAAAAAGAACAAACAGCACCTGGAACAGGAAAATACGAAAAAGCACAGATACACAAATCAACAATCTTCTTGTCTTGTGTGTGTATGTGTGTGTGCGTGTCTTTGTCACAAAATGTACTTGATAATGAGGGTAAGAGGCTGCAATAATATCCCCCCAGAAGCCAGAGGCAGACAGAGAAAGACAGCCCTCCAGGAGTACCAATGACCTGAGGCCACACATCTCGACAACAACTGCGTGCCTACCCCAGCAGGAGAATGAGGGAGTCCCCAGATGGAGCACCCACGGCCAAAGCGAAGAATCCCAGAGAACCAGAGGCAACGAGCAGCCAACCCCGCCAGAGGCCAGCCACCCTGGCACGAACCTAGAACAGAACCCCCATCCACCAATGCAGAAGAGGCCCAAGCCACCCCAGACCACCACCCCCAAGGGAGCGGGTTGACAACCATGCCAGAACATCCAGCCACACACCCCGGAACCCGAAGTACCCGCATCCCAGGGAGGGGCAGCAACATCCACCGGGGAGCAGCAGAGAGGGGCAACCCCCACCCTCCATAACTATGTCCCAAAGGGACCAGGGCTTAGCAAGCCTCAGGCCCAGTCATGCACATATACACGCGCACACATACCCAGGCCAAAAATAAATACCGATTTCTAAATGTCCAAAATTCTTCCGTTACTACTCACTATGCAATACAGGGTATTGCCTCTTATAGGGCATGACTGAATGAATAATGCTTTTGTAAATCCAGCCAGTATGACCTGCTGAACTCAATAACATCAAACAACAAGAGGATGTGAAGAAAAAGTCAGCAACAGTACAGATGAAATGACGACAACTTTACTTGTCAGCCATGAATAAACACATTTAATTTGCAACTTCAAGTAAGTGAAACAGAAAAATAATTTCCTTGCCAATCCAACAATCTTTATATTTCCTCATTTTTCTATGTCAGGTAGCCAGGAGCCTAGATGTGTAACTGGTGCAGGGATCTGTAGAGTAATCCCGACATCCTGCGGGGTCAGATAGAATGGGAACAGGCTTTGTTTTCTGCTGAGTAAAGCAGCAGCTTTCAGGTAAGGCGGAGAAATGAAGTCATCATCGGGCTGCGCCAGGTCTGGCTTCCAACATGTTACCCTGAGGCAAACATCCATCTCTACCTGTCATCATCAGCTTTATCTGCAGGGCTGCAATTCCACTGGGCTCCTTTTAGTAAAAGGTTAACAGTGCAGGGTAATGAGCACAGACTCACAGATAATCATGCTGTACTCATAAAATTCTCCTTGACAGACTGGGTCACAATTAAACCACTTAGCTTTAAATCTAAGGGAACATTTCACTAAGGCTTTTCCTGTCATCCGTTTTGAGATTTATGCCTTTCATGTGCAAAAAGGCATAAGCATGGTTAGGGTAGAGATCAGATTATCTATTCATGTCAGGAAGAACAGCTGATGCAGTCCATCTTATATTCTATCAATAAGTAATCAGAAAAAGAAGTGTGACTGGTAAACACAGATTTGACTGATTTTGACACATTTGATTGACGAGCACTGGAAAAAGATTAGATAAAAATAATACTAATACTAATACTAAGAGTCACACTTCAGACTTCAAATCACTGCTATACACAGTGCGACAAAAATGAGTCACAGCAGGCTGCAAAGCAGCAGCAGCTGTCAATTAAAAAACAGATGTTACAATGAGCCCTTTTGAAACAAAAAACAGAGCATGGTGTGAGAATTTCAGGTTTTCATGATAATTTTATGTGACAGGAGCAGCTGAATAATCATCATGAATGTGTCAGACACAGATGGGTGACAAAACCATGAGTTGCATAGATTTTTATAGACATTTCTTAATCTACAAATTAAAGAAAACTGAAACCTTTCAAGCAGTTCGTGCTCGCAACTGTCGTCCTTGCGAATGTCAGCGATTGCCAAAAATGACCCCACAACTGCTGGCTTGTAGCACGCCGTGGTGTTATTTCAGCCGATCAACTGTGTGGTCTTTTCCTGTCTTCTAATCCTGTTCATGTTGATTCATTTTCTCTCCACTGAAGTAAGAAATTAAGAGGAAATGTGAGTGCAACATTTTTGCTTTACAGAGTCAGAATCACATCTTATATCCTACAGCTGATGTTTATATGGATTTTCTTTTCATTTTTCTTTTTTTTTTTGTAATAGAGGTTGCCTGTACTGCAACAACATACATTTACGTCTTGTAATTCTGTCACAAAAAGCTTCCTCTCCTGCTGGAGAGTATCCTGAAGCAGGAATTTAAAATGACACTAAAAACGCAGTTCTTTGATAGTTCCTAGTTCCCACAATGCTGACACACAAAGAAAGCAAGTTTTCCTCCAAGAGTTACAGGAGGTTCTTGTGGTCCAATCCTTGTGTTTTCAATTCCTTTATTATGTCATTCACCGTATCTGTATTTACACTGTAAACAGATAAATTCATCTATCCATCTACTTTCCTAACCTCTTATCCACAGGAGGCTGGAGCCTATCCCAGCTGTCATGCCTGGGCAAGAGGCAGGGTACACAGTGGACAGGTCACCAGTCTATCGACGTGCTAAACATAAATCCATCAGGACAACAATTAAAAGCCCTAAACCTGAACCTGAACTGCCTCCACATTGAGTGCTCGTGTTAGTCTCTCTACCTCCTGAACCTCTTTAACTCCTCACTCTGTCTGAAGTCTGTTTGGTTTCGCTCCACCTGCTTCATCAATAATCCATACAAGCACAAAGGAAAATGTGGTTGACCAGTGATTGACTTCCTAGTAGGAAAAATGGTTCTAACGAGGAGAAGAAGAGGAGGACAGGACCGATCATGAATCACTGAAACTGACAGCAGATGATGATGATTCCTGCCTGAAAGCACAGAGTGGAAGAAGAAGAGGATTGACCACCGCACCCAGATTACCACCATCGTTCGACATCTTTAAAGCACACATCCTTCCAGTGCTGTAGTTGCTGTAGCTTCACTGCCAGGCTGAATGGCACTTCAGCAGCAGCTACTGAAGATGGAGAGACCACCAGTCGCTTCAACCACCGCGATTTTACAAATGCTTAAAACTGTAAGGTGAACAACTGTATCCTTTATGTTACTGTTAAATAAAAAGTACATTCATAATCACCATTTCTGAGTATCAATACGTTAATATTGAGTGCTTAAAAAACCCAGAATGTGAGCCCAGCAGGGCTGACAAAACAGCACAAAGACTTTAAAACAAACAGTGACATCTTATGCAAACACTCATTAATTAAATCAGTCATGGTTTGCTTTTGGTTAATTTTTACAGAGGAGCTGAAAGGCTGATTAGAACATCTTGTCTTTCAGAAGACAAACGATGTTAGATTCAATTTTTTGTCATGGCGCATCTCGACAAAGACCCCACAGAATGACCGATTATTCATCATTCTTTTTTTAAACAGGAGAATAAATAAATATTTCCAAAATGTGAAGAAAAAAAATCCCTGGAAAGCTCTCAATTTTTTTCATAGTTTTTCAAAGCTTTTAGCATGGCAAACAATAGAGTTTAAGTAGTTCGTAAGTAGTTCTCTGCCAAGATGTTCTCATTCCTCCAACCAGTATTCATGGACAAAAACAGGAGAGAATACCAGGGATAAAGTTGAAAGAATGAGCCTTGTTTTGGGATCTGCAGCATGTGCGAACACGGCCATCAGAGCCAACAGGGACAAAAGCTTGGTTGAATTTAACTCGTCTCTGTCTAAACACTTGTAGCTCCAAGAGCCTGCAGGCACAGACAGAAAGAAAAGTAGAGCAAGAAAGACAAACTGAGGCATGGGGGGGCTGCATGCTGGTATTTACAGATAAGAGGCACACTGGCTTGAATGGTGAGCTGGGAATTAAAAACTCTGAATGAAGTGAGAGACAAAAGGCCAACAACCTCCCAGACCTTCAGTGGTGACACTGTCAAAGCCAGCACTGGATGGCCTGGAGGGTCGGAGAGGTCAGGGGTGGGGGAGGGCTGACCACAAAGGGGAGAGGCTAGCTTGTTTGTTTGCCCATTAGCCCAGCACTTGGGTGTTTGCCAAAGGTTGTACCACTTCAGTGCAGTCCTCCACCGCTCTGCATGTCTGCAGAGAGCTGGTGGGGGGGAAAAAAGGCTTAGTTCCAGTTCAGGAAGCATAGCGAGCTCTCATTTAGGCCCAGCAGCACCGCTAAGGCGTGGGATAGCGCCAAGCAGAGGGTCTCAAACCAAGTATCAGGGCCATGCGAGAGCCCTCTGTTGCATGAAACATGGAACAATAAAGTTTCTGATACATTGATCAATGCTTTTAGTCAAGTGAAGCTTCTTGTACTATATAAACCCAACCTTTTTCCTTCATTCACCCACATCATTCATCTTTCAAGCCAATGTCAGTCCTATATTATATTAGCTGAGGCTCCATCACAGAGAGCTCCGAGAAAAAAGAAGAAAAAAACTCCAAGTTCATCCTGGGAAAAAGGCTGACCCTGAACAACTTTGGCTACAGTGAAAATCAACATAACCCAACAACAAACTGGACTGGCCAACCAGTTACATTTGCACACATCTCAGTAACATGAAGGGCTGAACTACAATGAGTGTACCATTTATATTACTTAAGCTGGACTTCCCCGATTACACATCTCACCTGTACATGTAGAAACACGTCTGGGCTGACAAAGCCCCTGGGAGAAACATGGCTGTTTTCCATCTTTACATGGCCTTCAGGCACCAACAGACTGAGATTTGAGCAGTCCTATGAGTTTATTACAGCCACGTGGCATGAGTTAAATAAATTTTATTACCGCTTTAAGTTTGATATATGCACACCTCAAAGATGTATTTCTTCCATAGTTTCTTTCTACGTTACAGTCATCATAACAACTACAAACACATCATACAAACAATACAACACACACAAATTTCTCCATGGACATGAACCCAAAGAATTATTAAATAATACCATTTTCAAATAAAAGTTGGCCTACAATAATCAGCTATCTTTCCGAGTCTCTGTCTTGGAAAGCAGTTAGCAGTAACAATAACAGTGTGCTGGGCATAGCGACAGATGCAGCAGCTCTCCACCTGCTGCAGGTTCTGGTTAAAGTGACCCTGAAGCTCACAGCAGATCTTCAGAGCGTCAGGCATAGCCCAAACCACAGGATGAAATGGCTTTATTCTCTCAGACAAACAAAAGATGAAAAAAATGCCAAAATGAGTAATTAATATACTTCAGGGTTAGGGCACCCAGGTCTTTGTGTAGGAAACACTCCAGGTATATAGCAAGACAATAAAACCATGGTCCAGTGATGGACCATTCTTCCATCACTTGTTCTGTGACTAAATGCCACTTTCACATCATTAAAAAGCCGATATTGCGAAGTGGTCATTGCACATTTACAGTTTGGTTTGTCCTGTGAGTTTTGTTGGTTCTTATGCTGTCGTCCTGAACGACACACCATATTTTTATGCTTCAGTTGGAAATTAACATAAAGACTAACCTTGAAAAGACTTCCAAGAGTCCTACTGGTCTTGAGTTTTGGTGTTTTTGTCTCACAGTCACAGATGTGTGAAGACACAGATCTTTGTATAGAAAAATTTTTTTTTCCCTTCCTACACCGCAAACATAAAAACAAATGTATTCACACATTTAGGTCACACCTTTAAAGGTAGAAAATGTTGTTTAGCGAGCACGTAAGGATAAAATTAACAGAAAAACTTGTTCACTTTTATCTGAAGTGCCATTTCATGTCCTGAATGTAACATTTAAAGATTTAAAGAACTGTAACCTGTAGCGCCTCACTGAGTAACTCTCAAGTTGCCTTAAAACTTTAATGCCTCCATGCAATCCAAACCAATCTCAGTGATGGACATATTGCTGTATATAGGTTTCCCCCTCGAGCAAAACAAATGGGAAACTGCTGCTCTGGCTCAAAAATACGCAGGGCTTCAATATGCAAGAAGCAGTTTAGCTTTAAAAGCATCTTAAAAAGAGCAGCCAGTGTAGGCACTTCACAGCCTCGGGCCACTTAATAATTCAGATGTGGTACAGCCACGAATGGCAAGTCCTCAGATAATCTATTTCTGTGTCCTGGGCCACAGTACTTCTGAAAAGCCCCTATTCTCCTGACATCAGTGCGGTCGGCGCTCATCTCATTATGTTCGGAACTTCACACATCACAGGAGCAGGGAAAACCTGTCAAAGGGATAAACAGCGAGGCGTAGTGTGTGCCGGGTTTTGAGCAAGGTTTAATTTGGATAAATCAGCATTCACAATCTAACAGAACTACTCAGTAAGCCTGACTAGGTAAAGAAAAACTTCCTGCAGTCAAAACGAGGCTTTATTCACTCAACAGTGGCAGTGACTGAAAGTGCAGCACAGCATGTCCCAGACTAAACTTCATCTTTTGCTTTAATTAGTTTTTTCAAGTCATGTTTATGCTGAGCACCAAACACAAACAAACTCCAACTGAGTCAAAAGTTCAGATGGCATGAAAACTCAGGACACAGAATCTGTACCTCCAACAGAGAGGAGCTGAGATGACTCGTTATCAGTCTAACGATGACTGACTGAACCAAAATAAATATTCTGAAAACCAAAAAGCAAACCTGTGACATGTTTTAAAATAAGTCTCTCTCTTTCAAAAGACCGGCAATACCAACATTACAATAAGCTCCTGTTGCATTGTAGGAAAAACTTGATTCAAAATGCAATGTTTTCAAGTTGAGCCATCAACAAGCTTCAAAAACTTAATGTTGACACAAAATCAAATATAAAACATTTTTATGCAGCATAGCGAGCGGTGTATCTGTTATTCATGGCACCAGAAAATTACCTAACAGATGCCAAATAAGAAAGCATGTGATACTAGTTGTGTTTGCTCAAGAAGACAGTTTGCTCTGATGATGATTTACTTTTTTCTTAAGGAAAATACCACAAAGTTCAAAATGTACCTGTTGTAAATTGGTGTAAATATTCAAAATGTGTTGCAGTAACATACCTTTCTTTGTTAATACAGGTGAATACTGAAATGAATGAATACTGAATGCTATGATGCATTTTTACAGTATAAAACTGTTGTTTTTTCCTCATGGTTACTTGTGTTATTTTGTGCAACTTTAAGGGTTAGCAAGCAACCCACTATAACAGTCCATTCTCGTGGCAGTTTGTGAAATAGTTACAAAAATGCAATCTATTTTTTCGTGTTCAAGGACATGAATTTCACTTTTTTTCTGGAAAAGGCAGGGAGGCGTCACCATGGCAATCAAGAAGACAAATGTTGAATTTTAACCCAAACCCATGGTTGTTTTCTAAACCTAAGTCACTGTTAATGCCTAAACTTAACCAAGCAACATATTTTTAATTAAAAATGGTATAAATGATGTGTGAAAATCTGGGATGTGTATAATTCAAACTTGGGTCCTGGTGTGAAAGGTGAAATGATTAACTCCACCATCACACCTCCAACCTCTTAACAAGTACTTCTTTGCCTTTTAAAAGTAGAAAATATTAATATTTTGTACATGGATACGAATCGGTACACACAAGAGCAGACAGATGAAAAGTTGTGTTCAGGGACACAAAATAATGTTGAGAAACTCATGTTGAGGAACATAAAAAAGTGCCCAGAAACACAAATCAATAGATTAAAGGTCGAGACTATTTCACATTTTGCATGTCATCCATCAAAGGATAGCATGCAAACATTTTTCCCATCGAAGTGGACTGCCGAGGTTTCCCTGCAACATCTATGCACTACTTCCTGCAAAAGCTTGGCTTGGAACCGAAGCACCTGAAGAAAGTCATCAGGGAAATAGCCTTGGCAGCTGAGACCAGCTCAAGATGGTTGTGGTTGAAGAGAGCTCACAGTTGGAACCCTTCTGCAGGTGAAGGCTAACCGCCCTTTGCTGCCCCACTCAGGCGAAGCATACAGGTTAACGGGCGAAACGCTAGTGAACCTGAGACACCTGCTTTTGATGCAGAAGGGTTCTCAACTTAGAGGAAGCTCCGACCATCCTTACACCAGGGGACACCAAGGAAATCTTGCTACACTCTAGCACCACCATATTCTTGTAGCTCCAATGATGTCAGCTTGTAGCAAAGCATCTTCGATGTTTATCTCACCTGAGACTGGATTGGTCACATTGGAGGGGATCATCTTTAGGGTAGTTGGTAAAATGCAGAATATGGCAGCATTCTCGTAAACTTGGTAGGACTAGGGAAATACCAACATAGATGATTTTATAGATATGTTTTCTCTTTTTTTCTAATCTACACTTTTTCAAATGTTTCTAACGTGAACACTCTTTTGGACTTTACAGTGATTATTTGAGTTGGAGGCTAATGAGATGACACACAATTTTTTATGTATGTGGATGAAGCAGGATTTGACCTGGATTAAGGAAGGAGACGTGGCAGAAACATCATCAGTAAGAGAGCCATGGTAGATGTGCCAGGCCAGCGTGGGGGCAACAATGTGTGCTGCTATTGCTGAACATACTGGGTCCTGCAACACAGATTGGCTTCTTCCATTCTTAGATGGGTTTTGCAATGTTCTCAAATTCCTAAAAATGAAAGGGTGATTGTAAGTGCCAACATGCCACTTCATGTGGTAATTTGGGACAATGTAAGTTTTAATCACCAAATACAGTGTTCATGCCACTGTAGTCATCATTCCTCAACCCAATTGAGGGATTCTTCTTTGCTTGGAGGTGGAAATTGTATGATCAACAGCCTCATAATCTGATATCCCTACTGGAAGAGATGGATTCTGGCTATAAAGATGTCACACCTGAGGTTTGTCAAAGCTGGGTGCAGCTCGAAAGGGAAGACATCACGTGTGATGTAGACACAATGATATAGCCTAATAAACATGAGAAATTATGCTTCTTAAGACATATTTTGCACTTTATATTAATTTTTTTATACGTATGCTTTTCATTATTTTGTCACATATTTACTGTTAGCTACTGGCCAAAGTTTCAAATAATGACTGCATCACATGTGTAAGTAAATCCTGTAAGACAAAATCCCAGGATTCAGACTGCTCTAAGTGTTCAATTCCATATGTTTTGTTGTCCTTTTGGATGTGTATGATGTCATCAAGAGTACATATTCATAATATGGTCATCTCACCTCATAAATTACAGCTGGTCGCGAGAAAGATAGCTTAAAGGGAGAGGGTCTAAAACAGCTTGTTTCAGACAGAAGACGAACTGAAGGGCTGCACCAAGACCCTGTGTACGATAAATAAGGATTATTTTGAAGTGTGAATCATGCCAAGCTATTCTAGTAGAGTCCAAGAAAAACAATATGGAGGTGAAAATGATCATATTTGGTCCACTTCAAATCAGGTTGGGTTTTACATGAAACAATAATATCACCGGAAGATTTCCTGACTGGAAATATGACTTTAGAGGTCTAAGTTAGAGGCAACATGCCCATAAACATTGTTATGACTGATATTCTTGGCAGTGTGACCTGAACAGGTAAACAATATTTGTAGTTAAAATTGATATGTTGGTGACAAAGATGCCCAGAAACCGCTTAATCTAAGCCAATGAGTCAGAAATGCTGCAATATTCATTCAGTTTAGCTTTTCAGTAGATGTTTCCTCTTTCCTCTGCTGGTTTCAGGTGACCCCACTGGCCCAGGATTTCTTAACACACTGAAAAGAAGAAAGTGCTGACTCCGACTTTCTGTCTCATATGAGCAAAGTGAAGTCAAGTCACTGCTGTCAGATTTTCCTCACACATTCTCCCTCTTGACTTTGTTTTTGTCCCAGTGTGTCACCTTTTAAATCACGTTTCCTCTGCCCAACCCCTCATCCTGTTTTCACTTTCATATCTTTTTGGAGTTTCAGTATTTTTCTGTTTTCCTGCTCTTGGCTCACTCCTGCAGCTATGAAGTGGGGTGAATGTGTCATCACTCAGGGGGGTACAGAAATGAGATCTTATTTGATTTGATCACATGGTTGGTTTAGAGCCCTGTATGGAGAACAGCAGTGAAAACACGAGTGAGCAGTGGCCCAGCGGTCACTGAGGAATTATCACTACAGCTTCTGTGTTAATCCACAAAGGGGCCTTGAAGAAGCCAGTTTACCTCAATATACATATTCTGTCTAACAGTAGTAAGATCCTCTTAGTTCTTTCAATATCATACTTCACCACTAAACCCTACGGGGACAGTGCTGATGGTTATGAATATCCATGATGAGGATATTACAGCTTGGCACAGAGAGCGTCTCTCTCTTTTAAAAGAGCTTATTGTATTTGCCTTTACTGAACTCTCATTTTAATTCGAGTTGGAGAAGAAGTTTTTTTGCCTTTTTTTATTTTTTTTAGCCTCATCAAACTCGAGTTGTGAAGCGTGTCGGGCAGCAGCAGCGATCAGACATACTGCTGAGATTGTTTTTCTGACGATGACTGGAAGTGTTGTGCAAAACTATTTTCCTGAGAGATCACCTTGGAGAGCTGCATACATATTGAAAGCTGTGATGCATTTCTGGTGTTAAAAAATTATATATGGAGTCTGACGTCAGACAGGAGGCAGCGTGATGAAAAGTGATCAGGGCTGCTCAGATTCAAAAGCTCCACAATGCCATCAACTACCTTACTTGTATACCATAATTAACATGGTTTAAATGCTATTCAACCATATTTTTCTTTCTGATTGGCTGTTAGGAGTCTGTTTAAACTATTCATCAGGATGCTTCAATATTTAACCATCGTTTTACATCAGTGTTTCACAATCTGTAGACTATATCAAAAGCACTGAGTCTGTACCTGCTTTGGAGACAAAGTTAGAGGGGCAAGGTTGAGATGGTTTGGACATGTGCAGAGGAGGGACAGTAGATATATTGGGCAAAGGATGTTGAAGATGGAGCTGTCAGGGAGGAGGAAAAGAGTAAGACCTCAGAGAAGGTTCATGGATGTAGTAAAAGAGGACATGGAGAGGTTTGGTGTGACAGAAGAGGATGCTAGGGATAGGGTGATGTGGCAGCAGATGACCCACTATGGCAACCCCTAAAGGGAGTAACCGCAAGAAGAAGAAGAAGAAGAAGAAGAAGAAGAAGAAGAAGAAGAAGAAGACTGAGTCTATACCTACTTAACAGTTAAATCTCTGTACTAAAACTAAACTAGAAACAAACAAGGGCAGTCTGAGATGGAAAACCTGCACCATGGCTAAAAATGTTCTGGAGCCAGATAAGCTTGTGGTATTTTCCCAGTTTTTCTTATTTTGATTTGCATTTGTGAAGTTATGATGCAAAATGTCCAATTTTCCATTCTTACAATGGTGAAGAATCCTTCCAAAACTTCCTGGATCCAGATCTGGAGCTGAAAGATAACCATACTGTTGAGTCTCTGTGGTCCTATTTTAAATTGCTACACCAATTAATTTTATAATTTATCCTCAGAGAGTGAATTGCTGGTTTTTAATCTTCTTTTAATCTGTTCCTACTGCTCATTGATTCCATTATATTGTGTGTATTAAAGTACTTTGTAAAACTGGTTTTGCTATACAAATAAACTTCACAGTTATTGTAGGGTCTTTACCTTACAATATACAGCACCTTGAGGCGGCTGTTGTTGTGATTTGGTGCTATATAAATTGAATTGAATTAAATTGAATTGAATTATTATTATTCTAAGTTGGGCCAAGCCCCAGATTTCATGCTGCCCATAACTTTTTGAATAGTCCTGCAAACGAGCAGACACACAAACAAACAAACAAACCAAACCAATCATATAATCTATTTGGCAGATTATATGATTTGTGGGGTGAGTGGGCATGCTTTCGGAGTCAGGCTATGGTTGAATGGAACTTGCTTAAACAACATGTTGTCCAATTAAAAGTGTTTATTATTGTTCCAAGTGGCCACACTCAAAGTAAAACTGTATTTAGAAAGTTAAGAAATGATCAGATATAACCCCCCTCCTGCCACCTAATATAAAGAATGTGAGTATTTTAGCTTTAATTAACAGAAGATAGAGCTGACACCAAAAAGGAGAGAGACGTTACAAACCCTGAGCATGTGAGAATGCAACTGTCGTGAATACTGCAAATTTCATCCAGGCAGCTCCCTGAAAGCCATAACTGATCTTAAGTCAACCATCATCTGCTGTGTGTTACTTGTGGATAAACCACCTGATTGGTCCAGCAAGTTCATGTATGAAAACAGGTTTACAAATACAAAATTAAGACTGTTGCTGGGAGTGGCATCGTATGACAGTTATTAACAGGCTACAGCAATTAAAACAAAAGGAAATGGCACTGCAGAGAAATCACAGCAGTTCAAAGAGACAAAAGATTTGTTTTCCCAAACGCAGTGCAACAAAATTCATTACCTTTTTATTGTTTACTATAGTGTAAACTCTCTGCATGTGCATTATTGTGTACATAATTGGAAATGTCATAAGCTCAGCAGAGAAAATTAACCACTGGAGTCCTATTGAGTGGAATAACAAAGCAGTTCTCTCTAAATCAGGAGTAAAAGTGTAAATATACATGGGAAGAGTAAAGACTGGAAGAAACTTCATTCTTCTACAACACATTCAGCAGTTAATATCACTCCAAATGACACCTTAAAAAATGCAGCACTGAAGGGGTGTAGGAGAGAAACAAACAGGTATTGTTAGGTCAATACTTTGTGAAGTCCCAGCTCTGCCTCTTTGTAAAGCTACAGCTCGAGCACTATTGTTGAGGTGCCCTATATTTTGATTCCTTGCGGACGTGTGACTTGCAATGCGAGGAATTCAAGCCTTGAGGGGCAGGTGATATATTTGGACATGGTGCTGCATGTTGTGGAGCTCTGCTGTCCTTCACTGCAGGCTTTATACTCTTCTTCAGCGGCATGTCAGGCCTGGTGGCACACTGCACCGCTGCAATAAGTGTGGAGTTATATGAATTTGTCAGAGCGCATGTACTACACGTCACCCACAATCCCCTCAGCTTTATACTGTACTGCCTGCGGATGATCGAAGAACCTGTACTCCTGCTCATAGAAGAACTTGAGCATACTGTTGAGGAACCGGTGCTTTCTACTTTTCTGTCACTACATTTTTCAGAGAAATTATGCCACAGCAGAGCAAAAACATGAGATAAGATCATAAATACTGCAAACTTTTCAGTTCTGGTTTGATAAAATTGCACTGCCATAAACTGTACATAAAAGATGGATTTAGCCACTGTGATTTCACCCACTTGTTTCTACATTGACATATACAGAGCCTGAGTTTGTTTTTTGTTTTGTTTTGTTATTTTCTCTCCTGTTAATCCTTTTAAGTGGATATGAACATATATGGACCTGAAAAATGAATCCAAAAAACTGCATTTCCTGTAGGTGCTACAAGAGGCTGGCTCTAAAAGTGAGTCAATGCCCTCAGACTCCCATGTTAAAATGCTCAACTTTACAGCATTGGTGCCTTTAGAGCACTTTAATGGATTATGTGAATAATGTTATGGTTTCCTGTGTGTTACAGACACCCAAGAAGTTTATGCTTCAGTTTTGCTGAGTGCAATTCCAGTATTTAATCCAATTCTAAAAATGTATTTAGCAACTTAAATAACTGTCATATATTGCAAAAAACTTCTAAATTCTAGCCTGAATATGTGATGATTTGCTGCCTTTCTTTCCTTTTTTTTTAAACCACTGTAAGTTGTGTAAAGATATCTTCTGGACACACAAAACAAGCAAAAGAAACACGTGAACTCAAATACATAATTTAAAATAAAATCAAAAGAGCAATAATTTTTTTAAAAATTGTTCATTACAGTTTAAAAACATAAAGACACTTAATTTAGAAAGGTCAGACGGTCAAACAGATTACAAGTCAGTCAAAAAGGGATTCTTTCTCCGCCGGCAGCCTTTTTTAGAAAATGATGTAAGCATTCGAGCTGGCATGAGCTACAAGTTTGGGATGTTTAGCGTTGCCCCAGGGTGATGGCACAGCTGAAGGTCTGTCTGCAGACAGTTCAGGATACTCTGAGTACAATCTTCAGGGCTGCAGCAGAGACGCTGCTGACTGGTGAATGAGTTAGTGAAGATGTGAAAAATCAGCCAAACACCACACATCAGCCCTAGCCTATTCAAGTTGTTAGTTGCAAATCCAAACAATGAGAAAGTGTGATCAAGGGAAACTACTTCTGTCACGGGAACTTGACTCTTACGTGTGGGAAAATGAGAACTCTTGGCTGTAGGGCTTTTATTAACAATCCGTATTGAAGAACAAACCAGAGCTCTGTTTTATTAAGTTTTTCTATAGCAGTGCTCAGTGTTGTGCCTCCCAGACACTGATCGTGATTTCAGTTGCTCCTGACTGATTTTAGTATCAGAGCAATCAACAAATTGGCTGTTGGACGATCAGGCAGTTTGCAGTCGGCTGTCTCCACTTTGAGCAGTTCCTTGTTGTGATTTCCCAGATGGCCGCTGTCAAAAGATCTCAACTTTAAATCCATCTTTGACGTAAAATAGACAAACCATATTGTCTGCATCTTCCCAGCCATCTGTGCGTCCAAATGTATTTTTTTTGTAAATCAAAAAACATGCAGTAATAAACTGTATATAAAAGATAGGTATAGCCACTGTAACATCACCAGTTGGTTAGTGAGGTCTCTGAATCTTGGTGTCTTGAAACTGGACATGAAAAATAAGGGGGGTAGGGGTCTGATTAATAAACTGTGGGACAGTGCATGTTCATATGTTAGCAACTTGTGAAGGACACCCTAAAGCATGTCCTTTTATCTTGACCTTTTTGACTCTAATGGGGACATTAATTTACAGAAAGTATATTACTGTATTCAATAACACTTAAACATAGAAACTCAGATCATAAATGTATTAGAAATCTGTTTGTGGATAAATCAAGACATCTGGAGGGTTGTTTTCTTAGGGACTTCCCTCCAGAGAAGTCGTCCCCTGCTGGTCATTAGCAAGAATACAGGTTTAAAGAACTTGGCCTTTAGACACAGAACCATAATTCATCTTTCATTTACACTACATGAACCTATGCATTACACCTACAGGAGCTGCTCAGTCACTGAAACCCATGTCATGAAGCTCCTGGTAGTTTTTGCGCTAATGTTAATGCCAGAGGAAGTTTGGAACTGCAGTTACTGAGTCAGCAGAGCTTTGGCGACTTTTACCCAGTACGCGCCTCAGCACTCAGCAACACTACTCTGTAATTTTACATGGTCTACCATTTGGTGACTGAGCTGCTGTGGTTCCTAAGATGCTTCTACTTTGCAATAATACAGCTGATTGTGGAACATCTAGAAAGTAAGAAATTTCACAAACTGACTTTCACAAACTGTGTCATCCTATTACAGTACCATGCTCAAATTCAGTGAGCCCTTACTACTAATCCATGCATATATACAGATCAGTAAACAGATTTCTCCCCATTGCTCCCTAGTTTTAACTGTATTAGTGAGATCTATGTCAGAAGGCGTCATTATGCACATGCAAACATCTAAAAAGCCTTTTAGAAATCCAGTTACCTGAATGCATGACCAAGAAATCATGGACCACTAGGAGGAATCCAGCCAGGGAAGAACAGCTTCTGTAATCTATATCTGCTACCCTGACTGTGTAAATCAGATTACTTCATTTCCTGGCATCTTAGCACTTCAATAAACCTCTGACTTAGAAGCTTTTAAATGCTTTAGTTTCCTGATAATTATTCATGTTACTGATGACAGTTAAACTATATGATACAACAACAGGAATATATATATGTTACATGATGACAAAGTCCTTAGTAATGCAGTACTTATAATAATAATAATAATAATAATAATAATAATAATAATGATGATAATAATAACATCTTCACTTTTCTTTAGTGAATCAGTGAGGTTTATGGCAGTAACTGTAACACTTTTCCTGAAATGTATAAAAATGCCCTGACTTAGCAAAAACATTAACTCGCCCGTGACCAATCAATCAAACCACACAGCGTAAAAAGCTGTGTATTTAAGCAGGACAGAGAGGGTGAATAAAACATGTAAGCACAAGTTGTAACAAACTAGACTAAAACTGTACATGAGGTCACAATGTCGAATTATTTCTTTAACCATGAAATCTCTATTCTTAAGTATCGAAAATAGCTGAAGGAAGTAGCTGAAAAAACACAAGAAAATTATGGGAAAACTGGTTCACTGCCCTAATATGAAACATGCCTGTGGGTTTTAAAAGCCTGTCAACTCCTTTTTATAATCGTGCCTTTATGTCTTTTTTTTTTTTTTTTTTTTTTTTTTTTTGTC
>VUQS01039028.1:0-17022 GCA_015108495.1 Heterochromis multidens | reverse complement strand
TTTTGTGAATTTAATAAAAAAAAAAAAAAAACCCAAAACAAACAAACAAACAAAAAAATAACACATATTAATAATTTTTGATTTGCTGAGAAGACTTGCTGAAGAATTTGACAGTCTAAAATGACAACTTTTCACAAATTATGAATTCTTATTGACCTTCACTTTGTAGTATATGCTTTCAAATTTTTGATTGCACAAAGATGACAAAAGACACAATAAGTAATTAATGATTATATATCAGTGAGGTCAGACCAAGGCAAAGAAAAAAATGTTTTTAAATCACATTTATGAACATGCTGAATAATACCTATTTATCACTTTATACATTAGTTAGGTAGCAAAGATAATAAAATTATGGTCTGCACTGAATGTTAAAAAATCTGGGATCTAGAATAGGTCGTACTTTGATTTTTAAAATGCATTCAAGTGAAAAATACTAACAAAACTTTAACAAAATTAACCAAATGGAAATGAGCCGATGACCTTCAGACTTACCGATAAAGATGAGCTGAACTCCGACTAGGATTTGTAGGATGAGAGAGATGCTAATGAGAGTAATGAGGGGCACATAAAAGGTGAAGCTTGGTCCTTGCTGTATCACTGCCTTCAGCTGGGAGGCATTAGCCATGAGCAGAGCTATATCCAGCATGCTTTCTGCTGCACTCTTCTTATTGGCATAGTGGTTCATATTCAGTTGTCTCTGTTGCCTCCTCATATGGTCCCGCAGTGGGGCCTGAACACAAACACAAACCCCAACATCAGTATAACAAAGACAGTGAATGGCACACACAGGCCATATAGGCCACTCAGATTTAACTGCTCTATTCTGGATAAATCCCTAAACATTAATATGCAGTCATCAGAGGTAAACTACTGATTTGTTAATCATTAAATCAAACAACTTGAATATAAATACAATAAATACACTTGAATGTAATGTTGGGTTTTTTTTTCAGTTTTATTACAAACCACAATGTTTCAATTCAATTTTATTTATATAGCACCAAATCACAACCACAGTCACCTCAAGGCACATTTCCTGTCCTGTTGTGTAAACTGGGGTATTTACAAAGTTACTTTAATATGTAGAGGAGGGAGAAGTCCTCTGCTGCTGCCATCATAATGGAATTCATTTCAGGATGTAACTGGCTGACTCTACATTTTCATTTTCCGTGGAAAAACACGCCATGATTGAGCGTGATTTTCTTTAGTATTCTATTGTTGCCAGCTCTGTAACACAAATTACAGAACTATTTCAGCAAGAACAGGATTTTTTTTTTCTTTTTTGTCAAAGCTAACAGTTCAACTACATTCATATAAGACAACCAACAAAGAGTTTGTTTATCATCTGCTGTAGAGAAGACATGAATTCTCAAATCTGGCTGAATGTGTTTAGTAATACTGTGAATTTGATGTTTGCGTGTTGTTTCAAAAGGCAACATGTCACATGCTGAAGATATTAATGGAAGTGAAAGTATTTCTTAAACTCAACAGGAACACCCACCACTTAAAAAGCCACTGAGGTGGCTTTGAGCCAAAGGTCATACATGTCCTTCCGCATCCTCTTTTATTTTTTTTATTTTTTTCAAAGTGACCAGGTCACAAAATACCAGAATGACCTCCACCCAAACACAATGGAAAAACTGAGTGACGACACTTAGATCTTAAGAAGAAGTCTTCTTTAGAACATATACAGAATATTATACAATGTGAAATCATAACACTTATTCCAGTATCAGGGCTACATGTTTGACTATTGCGTGATACTCAAGATTATTTCTTTAATAATAAACAGAAAGCAAGAAAGAAAGACAAAAACTAAGAAAAAATAGGTAGTTATCTTCTGTTTGTCTTACAAGGGAACTATAAAAGTGGTTACTTAAAAAAAAAACATTACAAACTTTTCATCACAGGAAACCATGGTCACTGCTGAAACCCCGATTTCTCCTTATGAGAGTCTCTTACATTGCTCAAAGTTTCATCTGGGCGGAGTTTTAACTGTCCAACAATGCCCACCTTGTGTCCCGGTTGGCAACATTACACGCTGAGGTGTAACTCCTACTGTAGCCATGAAAACCTGACAGGCCACAGAGGGAAAAGATGCTTATGTGGTAGAATTGCAAGGGAATGTGAGAGTAACCAGCTGTCATTCATTATATTCTTAAACTCTTACAACTTCCTCCTTCTAGGAACTGGTGATCTCTCTCTGAGTTTCTTTCTTATTCTTTTTTTAGTCTTTTCTATTTTTCCTTACGCACTGAGGTTTTCTAGATAACGTTTTGCTTTGTGTTTTTGAAGCTCTTGGGCTGAAAAACTGTTCATGCTGCTGACTTTTATAGTGACAGACATATTACATCTGATAATGACTTTTACACATATACCTGATTTGATTATTTTTTAAGGTTAGGACACCTAAATGTAAAACTGAAAGTATTTGGGGGATTTCATCCATTAAATATCATTAATATCATGAAAAGATCCAGATATTTTAGAGAAGTCTCTGTATGACACTTGCAGTACTGGCCGACAAACCAGCGAGCCCCAAATCTGGGGGCCCATCTGCACAAGAGCCCCAACACCAGTAACCCACTCAACAACGAAGACGAAAAAGGACAAGACAAACTGGCCTGAGTCTGAGACAAGCTACTGCCTCAACCCACCCAAACTACCTCAGCCGCTCCCTCACCTGAATGCCCTGGGTGTTTCTCCTGTATCTTATTTACTTTTTTAATTTTCATTTATTGGCGGTTATAAATTCTGACACCTATACATCAATAAATACTGGCTAATATTGGCCATTGTGTTGCAACAAGAGGTGTTAGGACACAGTGGTAAAAAATCCTCAGTCAATTTTCTGCATTATTTATATGATCATATAATCTATCAGAGGTGTTTTTTGGGGTTTTTTTTAGTAAATTGTTTAGTCTATCAAAAGACAGCCTATTACTAGTTACGTTCAGCAATCATAACAGTCATGGGGCAATTTGGATCATTTGTTCATGTGTGATATGGTTTTCAGTGGTCAGCTAGCCAAAGGCCACCATAACCAAAGCTACTATGGGGACAAGGGACCTTTGGCCACCCTTCCTGTTTTATATAAAGTCTGTGGTTAATATTAAATCAAGCTGTACTTTAACCACTAAAGGAGCACAGGAAGTGAGAAGTGAGACCTCTGTCTCGTATTTATTTCTCTCACACAAACTTGACCAATATTATTTTTAAAGTATTTTAATAACAAGTTGGGATTGAAATTAATGTAAAACTCAAATAACAACTAATCAACTTAATAGCTAATAGCTAGTTAATAGGGGTGGTAAAAGAGTAATTATAGCATTCAGTCAATCAAGTCGCCTAATAATTTTGGCACCCTTCAGATGACCCTGCCAATCATTAATGACTGGGTTTCTCTGGCTTGTGTTTGGATTACCCATTGTTTACTGTTCAGTCTTTCCTGTGGACTGTTGCAGCAGAAGAAGCAGTGTAGCTCATAGCCCTTCACTGCAGCTTTTCACTGCACTGCTCTGCTGAGGTCAGCCTGCAGTGAATTCCCAGTGATGCAAGTGTCATTTTTTTTTGGCAAAGACTACTTCTTTGAAAGTTTTTTTATCAAAAAACAAAATGTCATTGATTACATTAGTTTCATAGATAACACCAAACTCTTGTTTAAATAAAGCTCCTGCTGATCTCAGAGTATGAACACAAAGACAAGCTAAAGATGTGTTATTTGAGCAAATCCACTTAGTTACATGTTATCACTGATTTTGGGTGAGTTGATCCACCTGATCCTTCACAGAGCAATGATTAAACACTGCGCTCCCATGGTCTCATGTATCATCTGTCAGTAAGTGGAAACTGAGCCTTTGTATAACAGCAGAGGAACTCCTCTCACAACACAAACACAAGTGACTTTGTAAATCAGGAAACTGTTAAAATTAGCTTTGGAATTAGAGCTAGATTAAACCAAACCCCAGCTAACTGGCTGCAAGTTAACTACAATAAATTTATATCAGTCTAAATGACACATGTTCAGTCGCTCTGGCGAACATCAAGCAACAATGTGAGGATGAGTGGAGTGAACAGATGAGAGAGATGGGTGGAAAAAAACCGTGTAAGCCGGGAATATGCCATACTATCACAAGACTGGGAGGTCTTTCTGTGGGAATGAGCGCTTGGCTGAACCTGAGCAGGATATTAGTGGCGGCTTAACATTGCTAAACAAGAAATTGTTGGCAGTCCTTACCTCAGCCTCGCCGTTTCGGTCAGCATCACCGGTCATTTCGAAGTTTTCGGTAGCCATTATTTGTTAGTGTCTCCCGAAGAGGCGATTCATGGAGCTCCACTGTGGGCCTTCAGAAAGTCGCTGCTGTAGTCGGTGGTTACAGGCTCGGCCAGTGAATAAAAATGTGAGGAAGAGGGGAGAATAGCTTCAGACTACCGCCCATACAACATGAGGGCGGCTGTCCTCAGAAAAGCTGGGGGCTGATAGCAGAACTACGAGGAGGGCTGGCTATTCACCGGCGATACTATTTATGGGGTTATTACACTACACTTAAAGGGAAATACAGATGTAATTCAAACGGCTAAATAGGAATTTTATTTGGATTATTGCCACGCTTATTCATTAATAGACGGTACAAGCATGACTTTACTGCCACCCAGCGTGGTAACACTGTGTTACATGTCTTTGAAAAAAGAAAAGCAGATGGTATAAGGAAACAAAAGTCGACTTAGAATGAATTAACTGACTTACTTCTGTTTTTGTCCCCAGTACACTGGGCAAACATGCAAAAATGAGTTAACTGCTCTTACTGGACAGCCCTGGATAAAAATGCAATATGAATGAAAAAGAAGCAAAGGTAAGGATAAATAAAGTACACTGTTAGATCTTGGTAGAACAGTTTGAGGTACTGGAGAAATAATTTAGGACCAATTGTATATTTTGGTGGAGCACAGAACCTGTGCGCGGCATATATATATATATATATTTTTTTTTTTTTTTCTTTTGGTTTTGTAAGTAAAATAGAGAAACAAAATTGCTGCTGTTGCTTTTTTTATTATTATTAAAATTTGTAGGGTGTGAACTGTTTTTGGTTTCTGAAGTGCTGCATATCAAAACATTTATGAACCACTGTTTTAGGTTTATCTTTACCTGCATGACAGCAGTGCACCAAAGTAAAACATTTTTACATAAAACTCCAGGAATAAGCAATTCGTAAACCACCCGCCACATGATAACATAGCATCATACGTTTGTCAGCAGTGGATAATGGTTACATGGTGCTAAATCTGTTACAAGATTGTTTTCTGCTACAAATCAAATTAAGTAAGAAAAAGCAGGTTGGATCTTTCAGCTGAAAACTCTAAAATACTTGTGGCCATGTGTGACTACTATATAAGACGTGGTGAGGATGGCAGGACCCCTATTTAACATTCACATTTATGAGCCTTTGCAGCCCCTGATCCCACCCACCAACTCATTCATGTTGTTTCCCTGTGTTTCCCTGGTGATCATTGTGTGTTTGTTTCACAAAGTTGACTCTATAAAAATACAAATTTTAAACTAATCTTTTCAGTTGACAGGTGTGAAGAAAAAATATTTTAATGCTTTTATAGTATATTCTTAAAAGAAAAAAAAAACCCTGATACAATGCTGTATGCCACATTTGTGGGAGCTGGGCTAACAGAGCGCATGGACTTTCTTTTTAAAATAACAAAAATTGCAGCTTCCACATTTTATGGCCACAAAGGAGGCTAAGTGATCATTTTTTGCAGATATTATGATTCTACTGCTAAAAATCAGATTGTTTTCTTCAATTTGAGAGTCTTAACTTTGATTTAGCAGCATTTCAGAAATGTATAATAATTGTACCTCTTCCAAAACAAAACTTTTGCTCAGTGTCCTTTGTAGTGGACAGCAGGACTTACTACCTCACATTACATCATACATTAGAGTAGGAAAGTAAAAGCTCAAAGGAGGACATACCGGCTTTTGAGGTGGTATGTTGTATGAAGTATTGTTTAATGTAGGGCTCTGAAGTTTTTAGGCATTACAATTTCTAAAAGGGGAAATAAGAGCCTTTTCAGCTGAATTCACACACACACAAGCACACACACACAGAGAGACACACAGGCACACGCACATCAGTTTAAAGTTTGATTTTTTCTTTTGTCCTGTTGATTTATATAATTAATATTACGCTAAAAGTGCATTAAACTTTACCTCTCCTGTCTTTATCAATTCAATTTAAATGAGAAATGAAATTGGAATGAAATTGTTTTTTAGCATGAAACATGAAAACAGGACAACCACCAAGACTGGTGGTCGTCTGATTACATCAAACAGAAAATAGGCAACCAGGTTTTAGAAAAATGAAATGTCAGCGCACATAAACTAAAGGGAGGTGCTCATCTCTGAAGGTACTATTAAAACTGAAAGCATTCTGTAGCTGAAAATGTTCGTTAGTGTATCTGTGTTCACAGCATGACTCAGATAACCTAGGATCCAAATGTACTGGTTCCTAGTTATAGCCAGTTCAATAAGTCGAGACAGATTCTTCCAGATTAGTCCATCAAAGTAACAAATGATCTTGATGTCTCTGGTAAGGGGGAAAAGAATAAAGCCCTCTGGAAGGTGAGGCATCTCACAAAGAGAGTGCAAAAAGGCTGCTTCAATCTGCTGAGACCATGGAAGGATGATTCCTTTCACAGGGCAGTGTCCTGTATGGAAGTTGAGAAACCAAATACCACAACTTCAGAGCCCTAGCTTAAACGATGCTTCTTATGCTTGCCCCAGCTTAGGCTTCTCAAAAGCTGGTATGTCCTCCTCTGAGCTTTCACCTTCTTGCTCTACTGGCCCTCCTCCACCTCATCTTCTGACAGCATTAAGTATGACTGCCCCTTCCACAGTTCTGAGTAAAATCCTGTCTGCCTCACTCAGGCCTCTGTCATACCATTCACGATCACTGTTAGTGCCATGGGTGACATGACCTAACAACCCAGATTTAGGTGAGTATTAGGTGTGCAGAATGGAGTTTAATAAAAAACAAATAGCTTGACTATGAGAAGTTATTTGTTAAACTGATGTTCTAGTGTTCAGACGTGTTTCCTTCATCTAACTGTTTTAGTATTCATGATTCTTTTTATGTCAGAAATCCACACAATACATTACATTACATCATTCTGTGATTTAATAAAATTTAATTAAAGATTTTGCTGTAATGTTCCTTTCAACCAAAGAACTTAAATTATCTATCTATCTATCTATATATATATATATATATATACACACACATATATTACATATATATTTACATGTTTAAAATAAAGAGGATAACAGATTTTGTATACATACTTCAAATATTAGCATAAAGTGACTTTAGACAAAGTTTTTATACTTTAAGGGCCTGTAATGTGTACTGTTTATCAGGTTTAGCGGTTATGTTACAGAGATAATATAAGAAATATAAGAAAATGTATTCAAATGTGTATTAATATAGACTAACTTTTTGACTTAATTCTAACTTTATTTTTGAATGTTTTTTTCACGATATGGATACAAAGATACCCTTTAGCCCAAAGTCAGATGGTTAATAATCCTGTAAGAACAAATTAAATGTTTAAGGGCGCTGAAACCTATAATAGGTCTTTGAGAAATACACCAGATGTTCTCATGTGTCTGTCTCCCTGCACGTCATCCATCCGGATGAGTCTGCTGTTAAGACGGGGTCCGGTGCGTGTTATCCGGTAACCCATAGCGTCCCTCTTGGTTGGTAGGCTTCCCATTGGAGGCTTAGCGCGTCACGATGAAGGCGGACAGCGGTGTGGACCACACAGCCTGTGTCCGGGAGGGTGAAGGTGCCGCCTAAAAGCGTGCCGAGTTATTGGATACGTGTTGTTGCTAGGGGCGTGGGCTGTGCCGTGAAATGTTCTAGTTTCCCTAAACCTCAAAGAGATGAAATTTAAGAAGAAAACCGTATTATCAGCTGGACGACAGATGCGCTGAGAGCTGTGTGCTCCGACGTGGGGCAAGCTGTGCCGCAGTGAGCATAATCTGATAAGCGCTTCTGTCCATCCTGCACTCTGCTTCAGGACGACGCAGGAGAGAAAAAGTATGTGCGGATAGTAAGGATAAATTAAATTATGCTGAGGTCACACTTCTCGGAGCTGATTCAGATTTTCATCCGGAACACCTGCTGTATATTTGCATCCACCGGAGTCCGGGTCGATGACTGCCGCGCACTTGGTTGTCCCGTGATGTGTCTTTGGAGGGGCTGGTGCGTGGCACTGTCTAAACATCCCGGCCTGTCCACTGTAGGCCTATAGACAAGCTATTTGTCTGCGGAACAAATCACAATTTTATAGTACGCGCTGGAGCGGGGATCTTATGCAATGTGGTCGAAACAGATTTCGTGAGCTCATAGGTTAAACTGACAATGACATCAGGCTTAAGTCGTCTTGCTCTGTGCTGTACTGCAGCAAGGTGGACCACCAGGGCGTGAGGTGACAAGGAGCAATGCACGCATCCTCCCGACTGGACATTTTGCTAGGATGTTCTGTGTCCTAAACAAACAAAAAATCTAAGGCCAAACACCCTGAACTGGCGAACTGCGTCACCGTGTTTGAGTGTTGCAGGTAGGCAGCAAACTCTGCCACTACCGGGAGAGCGGCTCATCATCCTCCCGAAACAATGTCGCCGGTAAGTGTTTAACAGTTTAACCAGGATGGATTCGGTGGATTCAAACAAAGATCCGCCACTGGGATCCACATTTTCCTCAGCACCCAATTTAGACTCGGACATTAATGCAAATGCCTGCAGGCCTGTATATGAGAATGGTACAGACCACAATGTCAACATACAAAGCACAGCCTTGCGTGGAGCAAGTGACCCCAGCTCATACCCCTCCACAGACTACCAGGGGCTGGTCCGCCAGAGGTTTATTCGGCGCAGTCTGTGGGTGTCAGACTCAGAAGAGCCGCCAGTGGACACACCGGAGTTTGTCAACAGCAGCCCGGGTCTCAACATTGACCTGCGAACCATCGTTGATCGGACTCGGGCGCGGGTTCTACACGGGACCCGCGTCCAGGAGACTAAGAGCACGGAGAGCCAGGTGGGCCTGAAAGACAGCATCACACAGCGCGTGAGCGCAGATGAGGAGAAGGGAAACAGGAGCGAAAGCGAACGCAAGGCAGAGGTTGTGCCGTCCGATGTCGCAGGTAAAGCAGGAAGTGACGAAAACGAAGAGGAGCCCGGAATGAAGGCTGTGGCCACCTCACCTGGGGGGCGCTTCCTCAAGTTTGACATTGAGCTGGGGAGAGGGTCTTTCAAAACTGTCTATAAAGGTCTTGACACCGACACCTGGGTTGAAGTGGCCTGGTGTGAGCTTCAGGTGGGTTCACTCATCATTTAGGTCCAACATCAATCAGCTAATACAAAGCTACAATAAGAGATCTATAGCATCGTTTGTTGTTTTTCATTAATTAATTTGAAGGTAAAAAAGCAAGACAATAATAAAGATCCTTACATTTCAAGTGAGTACACATGCCACATCATGTATCAAACTGTGAGTCCAGGCCAGGTGGATACCGTGTTTTATTGTTACATTTTGTTCTTTACCTCATAGGTTCATCCAGGTCACAGTCATAGTTACGTGACAAATGGCTCAGCTTCAGGATGGAATTGATTAACAAAGTTGAAGTTACAAGCAATTGTGTTACATACATTCTTACTGATGACAGGATTTATACATATACATAAAAATACACTTCACTTTTTTCACTTTTTACTGTTTTTTTTTTTTTTAACTCAGTGATCACAGTGTATAAGCTTCCGTTTTTATAATTCTTAGTTGTCATTTCCAAACCTAGTTAAAATAAGAACACATTTTAGTGTCAGTTTACAAAGATGTCAAGTGAAAGAAGTCTGTATCTTACTTGTCCCCGGTGCACATTATTGATTCATAAGTGAACTGAATTTCTTCTGTACCTACTCAGCCATGTCAGTAGATGAACTGAATGACTTAATGGCTTGACTGAATTTGTTTAAAGGATATATTTTAGCAAGGGGTAAACTAGTGTTCCATATGAGTAACAGCTTGCTGTATCACTAATCTGTGTATGTGGTAATCTAATGATTAGTTTAGATGCTGTCCATGTGATATACAGATTAGTCTGTAGACAGACCTGTAGACAGTGGCTGCCCTTTCAGGGCTCAAATTGTGCTAAGCTTTTGTCAGTCTGCACATTTATGAGCAGACAGGAGGTTACATTTTAAAAATTAAGCATTCTACTATTAAAAATTTCTGCAACAAAACAACAGCAAGCAAAACTCCATGATTTTTTGTTTTCTAGAAGAGTGCTTCTTTTTCCCAGCAGATCATCCTCATCAAACTTGAATGAAACTTGAAACTTGAATGAAAAAAATTACAGCCTAGCTCAGTAAGATTTATGGAATTAAATGGTAGTTACAATTTAATGGTAGTTAGATGAAAATGAAGTTCTGATGTAGCCCCTCATTTATTCAGCATGCTTCCAACTCTGTGGAAGAGACAGAACCGGGATTGTCCCAGGCAATACCCCATGCTTCAGTACTTTTGTAAGCATAAACATTATTGCTCGTACTGCAGTAACACATCACAACTTGCTTTTCAAGTCTTCATCAGTACACTTATATTTTCAGTGTTCTTTCTTATCTGTTACAAGGTAATCCAATGACTGGGCATATTTTTAAGCACTTAAACACATAATTAACTGGATTTTACAGCAGATTATGCATTTTGAATGTGTATAGCAGGAATGGCACGTATCATGTATGATGAGCTCAACAGCAAGTGTATTTATGTAGTATGTGTGTGTGTTTGCATCTGCATGTCGTCTGAGCAGGTTCTTAGGGGAGATCTAGTGATGATTCAACCATTCTGTCCCTAGAGATGAGGCCTTGCCCTTCGGAGAGTCTGTGTCTATGTAGCTCACTCACAAACTAGCTGCTGTAACTCAAATGCTGTGCCTCTATGGTCTGTACACTGTGTGTGTATGGGGGCAGGACTAAGAGTGAGACAGCAGAAAACATAGATGCTCTTAGAAATCAGAAATGAATCAGATTTGAAGTGGAGCTTTTTCCTGGTGTTGAGCAAACCAGACTGCCAGTCTTACTACTTACTTATTTGCTAAATTATGATCAAACATCTGCTGACCGAGTTGTTTACTCGAAATTAGCAAATCATCTAACACAATTTAGTAAAATGCCAAAGCACTTTACCACAGTGAGATATGTGTCTCACAGTTGTACATTTTGTCTGATGGCTTAGTAATGAGTATCAAACACCGATTTATAACCCTGTGCTGTTACCACACAGATGTGTCTGGAGAGTGAATCTTGCTGATGCAGCCCTCTGCACCAAGAGATTAGAAAGGAAAAGGCTGGGTTCATCTAAGGACAGCTTGTAGCATATGTAGTGTTTGCTACACAGTAAATCAAGAGTTCTGTATTTATATTAATTTCAAATTTGTGCCCACAACACACTACTTTACTTCTAATATTATTTATTATTTAGTCCTTTCATTGTGCAAAATTATGTCTCAGTAAAGACGATCCTGGTGCCACACCCTGCTTAGATCTTCTCCCTGCAAAGCGTGTTGTAATAATTTGTCTGAAAATTACTTTTAGAAATGGACAAGAAGAAGATATCGAGATGAGGTAAACTGTAATATATTTGTCCTCGATAAGAATCAGAGTTATGAAGGAAAGTAGGAGCTGTATCCGTTACAGTGCTGCATGTAATATAAGAAACGTTAGACTGAGCACTGTATAGGTCACTATGAACTGTGAAGGAAATCTGATTCCCCAGTATTTGTCAATAATCAATAGCATGAAATATACAGTAGGTTATTGTACACTTTCGACGTTTAAAACATCAAATGCACCCAAATGGTTCTTGCTGAAATGTGTCTATGGAGACGCCTCAAAAGAAAACCTGGAGGTCATGCAGCTTTTGTCGTTGCCACAGCCTTTGAGTTGCATGTGCTTTGCTGACAAGAGAGAAACTGAAATGTGGAGGGTGTTTGCTGTCAGCTGTTTTACTATTTCATACAACAGTTCAGGGAAGACTTGGGCCAAAATATTGATCCATTATGCACAAATCCACTCAGGCTTGTATAACTAAAGATGTAAAATTCAAACTGGAAATTTGTACAATTTAATGCCTAAATCAAAGATTTCCATGAGGCTTTGGGGCGTTGTGATCGACAAAATAAAATCTCAGCTCGCTGTTATAAAGTCTTAATGGATTTTTTTGTGTTCCATTATTTACCAGAGGCATGTTTGACATTTATGATTAAAAATGTGATTAAAGCTCATGTTTATCTGCCATGACAGATGTGTCTGTCTCTGTATCACAGCAACAGATTAAACAAGACTTTTAGTCATCTGTCTTTTGAAAATGTGATTTCACTAATGTTTTAGTGCTGTGTGTTTTATACACAGTGGTGATAAAGAGAGTAATTGGTTCAGACCCTCATGTATACCCACTCAAAATGCCAAAGGTGTGTTCACTGTAAACATGAGCAAAAGGCAACAGAGCCCCATCATAAAGCAACTGGACTATTCAAAGGAAGCATATCTGTTCCAATACCATATATAGCTGAGAAGGAAGCATTTGAACATTTGCAAAAATATATGGAAAAACAGTATATAAGGCAAAATCAGAGTTTGTGCAATTCTAACAAGCTTGAACGTCAATATTTAGTGTGACCACATTTATTCTTCAACACAGCCTGAACTCTCTTAGGCAACTTTCTTGTCATTTCTTTAAGTAGTCTTCAGGAATAGTTCTCCAGGCTTCCTGAAGGACATTCAAAGCTCTTCTTTGGATGTTGGCTGCCTTTTGTTCCATTCTCTGTCAAGATGATCCCACACTGCTTCAATATTGTTGAGGTCCGTGCTCTGGGGAGGACAATCCATGACTGACACTGTTCCCAATCAGATGCTTTCCAGATTGTATTGCATGGTACAGAAATTCCATCAATTTTGACAAGATCCCCAACACCACTGGCTGAAATGCAGCCCCCAACCCTGACAAAGCCTCCACCTTGTTTTATAGATAGCTGCATACACTCACTGTTGTACCTCTCTCCTGATCTCCTCTGCACATTTTGATGACGATTTGAATCAAATTTGGATTCATCACTCCATCAGACCTGTTTTTCAGTCTGATTTTCTTTGCTAAGTTGTCTGTTATGTGTAGACAAAACACTGGTTCATCCCTAGAGTTAGGTGCCTTTTTTATGCTTGAATGATTCATAGGTCAGCGTTAAGTGGCTTAACAAAGAAACAAACAAACAAACATTCCTCTGAAAATGGTCAGATACAGGACTGGACTGAAAATGAGTGAAAAGCCAGTGTCCAAAGAAAAACTTTGAAAGACCTTTGGAAAACTTGGAGAACTATTGCTCAAGACCACTTTAAAAAAATTACAGGAAAGTCTGGCTCCTTGGAAGCAAAATATAAGGAAAGAAAGAGAGAGAGAGCGACTACTACTACTGCTTCTTTATACTGTATATAAATGGATGCATAAATAATAAAAAAAAATCTCTCTTTCTTTATTTTCTCCAGGAACGAAAACTGTCCAAAGCAGAGAGACAGAGGTTCAAAGAGGAAGCAGAAATGTTAAAGGCTCTCCAGCATCCCAACATTGTGCGATTTTATGACTTCTGGGAATCACCGGTGAAAGGGAAAAAGTGTATTGTTCTGGTGACAGAGCTGATGACCTCAGGGACACTAAAAACGTGAGCAGCAAAATGATAACCTTTATTAGTATTTCTGTTATATTTTGATGTGCTCCCCAGAACTGTTGAATTACACCATTTCAGTCATTTAATGGACTGCTGAAATCTTTTGTTACCAAATAACAGAATCTTTTGTTGTTTGTCAAAAGCTGAAAGATATATTTATCTGAAAAAAGGGGGTGGATTTTCTTGCTTAAAACATAATTAACAAAATAAATTAATCCACTATAGAGTGTAGGCAATACAATGAAAAAAAGGTTTTCAGGCGGTCAAAATTAGGAAATTAGTTTGAGAACAGAACACTCATTAGAGATTCCCTTTAACTCTGTTGAAGGCAATAACAATTAGCAACAGAGAAACAGCTAATTGGATACATTTTATCAATGCAGAGGTTATTTGGGGACAGATCTCTAGATGTGATTTTGCCAACTGTCAACTGGAAATTCTCTATCACTGCAATAATATATTTTTTCTCTTCCAACAGGTATCTGAAGCGCTTTAAGGTCATGAAGCCTAAAGTTCTTAGAAGCTGGTGCAGACAAATTCTCAAAGGCCTCCACTTCCTCCACACTAGAACTCCTCCGATCATCCATAGAGACCTTAAGTGTGACAACATCTTCATCACTGGTCCTACAGGCTCTGTCAAAATTGGAGACTTGGGCCTGGCAACACTAAAGAGGGCCTCTTTTGCTAAAAGTGTTATTGGTTAGTTACCATCCAGTTGGGGGAAAAAAACACAGTTTTATTGATTTGGGCACTTTCACAGTGAAGAAAGAACCTGTAAACACAACACAGACACTATTAGATACTGTTAGGAGTCAAGGTTCTTTTTACCTCAAAGTCCAATATTCGCTCTGGTTTTGGTTTAATTTTTGGCTCTGTTTCTGGTCTTTGGGTAAATATTTCACTCACCAGTTACTCACTAAAATGTGTCAGTGTGCTGTTTGTTGCTGCAGGTAGGGTTCAGTGTTTTTTAGAGGTTTTACATTCAGTGAAAACAGCTATGACTAAAAATGGCACTGATGATCACAGCAAGAGTAAACAAAAACAGTGAATCTGTTTACTGCATAACCAAAATAAGGGAACTTGATCCTTCTGTGATGTTCCTGTTTTGTTTTTTAGACAAAATATGTTTAGCAACAATTGTTACAAAGTATAGAATTACTTTAAAAACTAGAGCTCTGCCATTGGATCAGACCAGCTGTGACAGAATTATTTTTTTGGATCATATGCATTTTTTAAAAAC
Source organism: Heterochromis multidens (assembly GCA_015108495.1). Taxonomy (NCBI): domain Eukaryota; kingdom Metazoa; phylum Chordata; class Actinopteri; order Cichliformes; family Cichlidae; genus Heterochromis; species Heterochromis multidens. The sequence goes on along the minus strand of VUQS01039028.1, from coordinate 1,997 downwards.
ATTAACCCTTCCTGATAAATAGAGGCTACTTAAGATGGGGAGTTACAGAGATTGTGGGTTTCTGTTTGGGCTTGCAATTAGCTTTGTGTACACCTTAAATCTGCTATTTTTTGGTCAAATTCTTCTCAAATACTTATAAAACAGATAAAAAGTAGTACTGTTATGCGGGTGATTAGAAAGTACTTGAAATCACGATTTAACAGGCTTGATCAATTTCTGCTGTTGATGCCACTAGAACTGAATTAAACCACCAGTAGGTTTGTCATTTATAATCCTCTCTTGCATTAATTTTCCAGGCACTCCAGAGTTCATGGCTCCAGAGATGTATGAGGAGCACTATGACGAGGCTGTGGATGTCTATGCCTTTGGGATGTGTATGTTGGAGATGGCAACATCTGAATATCCCTACTCTGAATGTCAAAATGCTGCTCAGATCTACCGCAAAGTGACCAGTGTGAGTTCACGTTCAAACCCTGCCATTGCTATAATGACTTTCAATTCGTGATTACAACAGTGTGGCTAATGTTAGAAAATAGCCAAGCTACTTCTTAATGTTTTGGTTCTTATTTAGAATGAAGGGTTCATTATAACCCTGTCATAATATAAAATTTTTACTGCACGATTACAGTGATCAAAAGAATCCAAGATCATGACAATAATGCTGTCAGTCAAATTTATATATAGGTTTGCTTTTTTTGTTTGTTTTTGCCGGGATGGATGCACTGTTTTTAATTTTTTTAGAGTTCTGTTTCCAGGTTCAGTATTTTCTGGTGTTCCAGGTCAAATCTGGCAGAGAAAAATAAAGACTGTAACTGGTTCTGTGACTAACCCTAACGTTAGGAACACAGGACCCTGGAAACATGGGTAAACCCCAGAAAAATGCTAATTATTTAGTTAAATTACTGTTATAATAGACAAATACCTAATGTACGTAGGTAATGCTGATACTTTAAATTTGGTAGATGAAAATTGTCTTATTTCTTTCTAAAACTCTAAAGCTCCATTTGCACAGCAGAAGCTCCTTATTCCCAGGGCTCAGATGTCTGGAAGAAGATGTGTTTTACAGAGTCTGTATTTAATGTTTTTATACAGTGCGGACAGAAGTTTCTTCTGTTATTTGATTTTGCTTCAAGTCCTTCTGTTTAAAACCTGTCATTTGGTAAGCTAAGACAAGGATTATTTTTTAGGGGGTGAAACCTGCCAGCTACAGCAAAGTCCGTGACCCAGAAATTAAGGAAATAATCGGGGAGTGCATCTGTCACAGATGGGAAGAAAGGTAATTGGACCAGAACCTGTAATTTTGGCTTGTGACACATTTTCTATGTGGGTAGAGATTGACTTTTATCTTAACACTGTGTTGTTTTGTTTCTCCTCCTGCAATGTGACATTAATACCACTGTTTGACTCTGACACACTTTGTGCTACTCTGTGTTTTACTGTGACAGTGGCATGTAGTGCAGGTCTGTAGTGTTTGTGTATTTCTTGCAGGTATTCCATCAAAGACCTCCTGAATCACGCCTTCTTTGCAGAGGACACAGGCGTGAGGGTGGAGCTCAATGAAGAAGATGATGGGAAAAAAACATCTATTGCTCTAAAGCTGTGGGTTGAAGATCCTAAAAAACTAAAGGGGAAATACAAAGACACTGGTGCCATTGAGTTTACCTTTGACTTGGTGCATGAGGTCCCAGAAGTTGTTGCCCAAGAAATGGTAAGGAAAAAAAGAATAAATTAATGAAAAAAAAAAAAAAAAAAAAAAAAAAAAAAAAAAATATATATATATATATATATACACTACCAGTCAAACGTTTGGACACACCTTCCCATTCAATGTTTTTTCTTTATTTTCATGACTATTTACATTGTAGATTCTCACACAAGGCATCAAAACTATGATTGAACACATATGGAATTATGTAGTAAACAAAGAAGTGTGAAATAACCCAAAACATGTTTTATATCTTAGATTCTTCAAAATAGCCACCCTTTGCTTTGATCAC
>VUQS01039011.1:3333-21505 GCA_015108495.1 Heterochromis multidens | reverse complement strand
TTTTTTTAAAAAAAAAAAAAAAAAAGGGTGGATTTAATGTATCACCATATGTAACAACAAGCTAAGTCCTTTGTGTTGCCTACATATGCCACAGGTCCTTTACAGAAACAGATTTTTCAAAAGGTACAACAATAAAAATATGATGTTGGAAATAAGCACAATAGATCTCATTTAAAGTGTTTAAGTATATCAACATCAGAACCATACCACAGCAGTATTTTAATAGCAAGCTGCTGTCTGATGCTTGTCCATTTGAAGATACTTCTCAGACTTTGTAATTATACTGGTGTAACCTCGGTAACATCATATCTGGATTAATTCAGTGTCAGCTCAGCATCCACCTGATCCTGTGTGTCTCCAACACACAAAAGTGAAAAATAAATTGTTTTAAAATGAGTTGGCTGATGACATGTTTCTGTCAGTTCTCACACATCAGTCAGACCTTACAAGATAAAAACATTCAGTAGCCACCATCACAAAGACCACAGAAGCTGCAGACTTTCCATCATACACACTTGGCATATGTGTCTGTATGACTGTGTGTTTGTGTGTATGTGTATGTGTTGGGCCGGTGATACAGTATGCGTGGGAAAAACACTCATACTTCAGCACACAGGATCACAGGCATGCACACACAGATGAAGATGTTTGTTAGGCACAAATGGAGAAAGAAGCAGGAATGGTGAGTGTGTTAGTTCAATGTACAATAAAAGAAGAATTTTGCTAGAACCTATAGCAGTGACCAAACACATATACACACACACACACACACACATACACACACACATAAATAACACATGCATGCAGCAGAGTGAACCAGGGCTGAGTTATCTCCACATCGTGCAGTTTGGAGGTTGATGTCTGCATGCATCGGACAGCTGTCAGTCACGGGGGGCTGTTTGTTAAAGAGAGCTGCTTTATAAACACATCGACAGCCAAACTGTGAGTCATTCAGTCAGCACCTCTACGCGTGTGCTCATGCACATGTGCAAAGTGTTCTGCGGCCATGCAGCAGTGAGAGACAGGAGAGCAGAGTGACTAAAATGATGCTGATGCTGATGATGAAGTTGCTGCGGGATATAAAAAAAACAAATCTTGCAAAACAGAAAAGTGACATCATGAAGAATCAGCAGGTTAGAACGGTATGTGATTAGCTAGATTACTAGAAACAAAAGGTGACCGGTCAGCCCTGTCACACAGAGAGAGACAGTCAGGTCATGCTGAATCAGATCTTTGTCACTTACACACTTTCTGTCTCTCTCTCTCTCCCTCTCTCACACACACACACACACACACACACACACACAAGTGAGTTTTATGAGTGCACTTCAAGGTGCATTCAAGGTGGTGTATGCGTGCATTAACACATTCCTTTGCCATAGCAGTTGGTCCATGCACCCTTCTCCAAAGCCCAAACAGAGGAAAAGAAGCAGCATGAGCTCAAAAGAAAGAGAGACAGTTTAATGCAAATATACTGACAGGCAGAGGCAGGCAGAGCCCTATACAGAGACAGTTTGGCCGAATGAGATCAACAGAGAAAAAGCTTTATGTCCACTGCAACACCCACTGGAGTCCCAACTGTGATTATGAAAGGCGGATGGTCAGGCAGCTGAATGGAGATCAGTGCTGCAGTTGGCCAAACTAGGAGGAGTCTCTATATATGATTCTGGCTCATATGATAGACTGAGAGACATACAGACGTACAGACAGACAGACGGTCAAGCAGTAGGTTCAGTGCTTATCTGTTTTTCCAAAGAGCATGTCAGACAGTAGAAAAACACCTCATGCAGCCTGAGAAGGTTTCAGAATGTTACTTTCTCACTTCGTCAGTGCTCGGTTTGTTTTCATTTTGTCTCCATGGTAAGAGTAAACTTTCGAGTATATAACGCCCACAGTGTGACCAGAGAGGCCTGGAGGTCAGGGCACTGCTGTGTTACTTATTCCTCTCACCCATTTCCTTTCTCTCTCTCCCCCTCTCTCCCTGTCGGCTCTTTCAGCAGTGCTTGATGGAAAAACGACGATGGTTAAAGTACGAGGAAGAAAAAGGGCGCTGGAAGATAGAGAGGCAAAACAACTGCTGATGAGAAGAGACTGCAACATAAATACAGGGAGAAGCTGTGAGGTAGATGACTGGTTAATGGCTCCCATTTCCCTCTGTGAGGCCCGACTGAGGGAGCACCCACCCCTGGATATGATGAGCTGTAATCCATAGCAACATCTTGCTCCATTCAGAGCATCTTTTCCTCATATCTCCTGCTCACATCCCATTTAAGGAGTGAAATTTGAGGGTGGAGTCTGATTTATTTATTTTCCATTTAAAAATACTTTAGTAAAGAACTGAGGGGCTGAGAATGGATTAGAGTCAGCTAAAACATCTTATTCCCCTCATTTTTTCCTGACCAAAGTAAACTTAAAGGTTAATCTCTTTATTGTACTTGTTGGTGGATTCAACTAACTCAGCTTTAAATGAAAAAAAATAAATAAATTTATGAGTAATGTGAGTTTGGTGCTCCTGGACTTCTCTACCTTGTCTGGGGCAGTCACAGCCAAACTCAGTGTTTGCTACTATTCAGGGTAATTCAATTTTGTTGAATTTTATTTTATTTATGTAGCTATTTATATCCTTTTTACAACAGCAGTTGTCTCAAGGCATTTTATATTGTAATGTAACCCTACAATATTAGAGAGAGAACCCCAAAGATCAGATGATCATCACTTGGCGATGGTGGGGACTGTTCCCTGTCTAAAGAGGTCATTTTTTAAAAATGGGTAATAATGTAAGAAAATCACTTCCTAAATTGTGACACACTGTACTTTTTAGTAAATGTTGCTCAAACTGGGGAAAATTTTGCAATTGTTGAGGACTATTTTATGGAATAGAAATAAATATGTTGCTGCTACTCAGCTTCACTGCCAATTTATCCTTGTGGTCACTCATGGTATTACAGTCCAAAAACTCTTCCACTATTATAAAAGTTATAATAGTGCAATAGTGTTTACAGGACACCTATAACTACAAACAAGACCAATTTTACCTTTTTTTATTTTAAATTTTCAGCCCATTAAGGTCTCATATTTATAAAGCAACATAGAAATATGAATTTATTCCAGCTGACACTGGACGAGTTGCAAGGGACACACTGGACAGGTAGCCATCTAACCACCGCATCACGTAGTAAACGCATTAGATATTAGCAGATATTAGAGGAGGAGAAAACTGTAGAAAAGAAAAGTGGGGATTTGGTTTCTAAAAACTGTTTCACTGTCAAAGGATTAATTTAGGCCCCTAGTAAGCTATTATAAAGCCAGTTCTAGCTGTGTGTTATTAAGCTGCTAAGCTTAATAACACACAGCTAAGGCACATGCAAAAATAATAATGTTACTCAGTGATTTCCAAGTTATACACATTCAACTTAACGTAATACACAGTCAACAGAGAGCCATGAATTGGTTTCCCCTCTGGAGTGTGGGGGAGCCTAAATGCACACTGTGAGCAGGTTAGCATGCTGGCATCAGCATTAGCTGATAGCAGTAATATCTACAGCTAATAAACATCTGAATACTCCCAACATTCACACTCTGAAGTCCTGTTTCATAGGGGCGCTCACAAAATAATCCAAAATGAATGGAGCTGTAGCCCAAAAGTAAATTTCATTTGTTAAGCATTTTTATCATGATTTTGATCAAAAGGTTTGAGACAACAGATATAGTTACATTTTCTGATTGTTTTACAGTTTAAATCTCTTTCTGTAAGTATTACAGAAAGCACCTCAAGCCACTTTATGGCGTGCGCCATTTTGATTTCAGGCATGAAGGAAGCAGCAGCAGCCTGTCGTAAATCCTTAACATAAAAATCAGCATGCATTAGCAGAATGGTAGTATTTTATGAGCAAAATCTTCGCCTGTGTAAGCAAAACTAAAGGAAACTAGTGTTGTTTTATTTCAGTTTGGACATATTATCAAAACTGTATTTTCAAAAAACTGACATCATCATAATAAAAATAATCATACAGTGGGATCAAAGGTCGAATGGCTCACCTAGATTGGATCTGGTACATGCATAAAGCGCCATGGCTAAATACTTTTGTAAAAACATCACAATTTGTGTTACCAGCATACATTCATTGTTGGTTCTGGTCTTTTCTATATGATTTTAAAATATCACCTGACTTATCCTTTAAGCAAAATAATTTCTGGTATATATTTCTGTAGCTTAGGCTTGGGGTTGTGACACTTTCTGATTTATATTTTCTGTGTAAGCCAAGCTCGAGCAGTTGAGATGACCCCCACTGGATGCCTCCAGACAACATGAAGTGATTCAGAGAAGACAACCTGGGTCACATCAGGCTCAAAGTTAATGCTTGCTCCTTCACATTCCCTCCTTGTTCCATTTGTTTGTCCAAATCCATTTTGTTTCCCATCAGGGGCTCAGCCACTACAGGATGACTGCAAAATGCAAAAAGTATGTGTCACACTGCTGTTGAGTAACAGATTTGGACATAACAAACTCTTCGAATTAAGGTAGAAGAATAGAAAAAGCAAGCAATGAGCTGGCAGACCTGAACCCTAGCTCCATACTTGGACTGTACATCCCTTCTTCCACTCCTCTATAGCCAATGTTGCACCAAACCAACGTCCCATTTTCAGTGTTGATATAATGCATTTTTTAACATGTTATATTGTAAAGTGTTGGAGTGAAGGATGTGTTTCCAAAGTACTTAAACAAAGCCCAGGTTCCTCCTACTGCCTGCGCAGGGTGATTATGACAATGAGGTGTCAGCAGTGCCGACTTGGGCCTCTCTGTATCTACACCTACACGTGATAGAGCATGGTGGAGAGGAGGTCAGCGTGGAATGGAAGGGAGCAAGAAAGGTAAAGAGAAGCAACTGAGAAGACGGATGAAGACAATCAAATGAAGAGACAGCACAAACACACACATGCATGCACACACTCACACAGACAGGCATACAGGCACAGGTGCACACGCTCACACGCCAACAAAGAACACACACGAGTCCAACTGCACCTCTCGGATATGTCAGCAAAGAACACATATGTTCAAACAGACTTTCACACAGACACGCGCAGAACTGACATACAAAGAAATCAAGAGAAAAGATGGAGGGTGATCGCTATTCTAGTAAGAAAATGGGAGGATGACAAAAAGGGATGAGGTAAAGGACAAAGTAAGGTCCAAGAAAACAGAGAACAATTAAAAAAAAATGAGGAGAAACTTACTAAAGAAATCTTATCATTATGCTACACAAGAGCCTGTATTTAGATCTGATAAAATCTAAATACCACTACAAAAGAACAACTCTACTTATGAAGAACAATTAGAAAACATTTCACAGAATATTTCTGCAAACATGGAACCTGTAATATCTCATAAATAAAGAAGAAAGAGAAGAGAGAGAGAACTGTGATTGAGAGAGAGAGGGGGGAAAAACAGAGTGGACAGAGAGAGAAATCAGGACTTTTTGGAGACATCAGGGGGCCGAACTTGTGACGTTGGAGCTGGAAATACTGTTACAGAAATAACCAGTTGACAACAATTGCAGCACCGAACAAAAGTGAGAGGAGCAGAAGAAGGAAAGCAAGAGAGATAGAGGAAGAGGGAACTGTTCTTTTTTTTAACTAAACAGCAGTGTGTTATAGGGCTTTTATACTCGAAGGTTTACAGTTTAGAGAATTGCAGAAGCCATATGGAAGCCTTTTGGTAATGATAATGAATTCTATGGCAGTGAAATATAATTGTAGCATTTTCCAAAGTATGTACAGAGTCAAAAAATATTACAGATGTACTACAGTGTGTTGTTTTTCAGAGAATAGAAATGACACCTTTACAATAGAGATGTTTACAACAGAGGCCAACCACAGTAACTACGCTTGACCTCATTCACAGACAAGAAATAACAGGAGGAGGAGTGCAGGAGGAGCTGTTATCTGCTCTCTGAACTTCAGGATGCATCCTTAGCTTCTAAGAATACATAACAGACTTCTTTTTTTCTTTAAACCTGAGTCATTTTTTCTTCACAACAATGTTGCATTTTTTCTGTCAGGGCACATCAGAGAGAGAGAACAGTCAGCTGCCTCCTGCACTGACAAACGACAAAAACAGTCTCTGGCCTGGGACCAGGACTGGATTGGGACCAGACCAGAACTACACAGCCGTGTCAGGACTGGGTGCTGTTTGAAAGGGAGAATAAGAGCAAAGAACAGAGGACACATTGCACACAACACGAGTAGCGAGCGAGCCGGAGGGGACACAACCATAGAGAGTCAAAATACTGCAGTCCACGTGCCGTGCAGCTGTGTGGCAGTGTGTGGGTGGGTGCGTGGGTGTGAGCGTGTGTGTCTGTGTCTCTGAAAGAGTGTGTGCGTGTGTGTGTGTGTGCAGGTATGCGTGAATGCTTCTGTATGTGTGTACATGCGTTCGGCGGACTCACTCCCAGGGGCTGGGCTGGTATTGGCTGTTGCAGTGGAGAGAGCTACGTGAGAGGGGGTAGAGATAGTGTTTACGTCGTGGAGCTGACTGAGCACAGAGGAGCGCCGTCTCACTGCTCCCTGAAACGAACCGCTTCGCTTGAACGTGCTCACTACCTCCATCTGCAGGACAGAGATACAAACAGCATCATTCAGTGAGGGCAGGAAAGTCCGGTCTGAGTGTGTGCATGTGTGTGTGTCTTTGGTCCCTTTAAAATATTCTCCTGTCACAGAGGAAATGACCGAAAAAGCTCTCTGATTTCAGTGTATCATAACTGATATATGAATATTACTAATAGAGTCTGTGTGACTTGGCTGTCTACACACTCAGACCAAACCCTCTTAATGATAAACCGGCCACTTTATGCAAAGACAGGCACTTAAGCAGAGAGTCTGGCCTGGCTCTCCTTAGGAGCCTGCTGTGGTTTTCCTGTCTTAATGTCCGCTCTCACACAAAGTGGTGCAAGAATCAATCAAAGTAATCAAGCGAGTCAGTGGCCTGTCTACTTGCATAAGCTTGCACACAACATGTAAACACTCACTTTTGCACACACAAACATATACACACATACAATCACGGCATTTATCTCCTCTCATGTTTGTGAATGTCTAAAATACCACTCTCAAGGTAGAGAACGCCATTTTGTGAGTGTCTGAGCGGAACAGAAACGTTAGCTGTGTTGGAGAGAGAGAAAAACAAAAACTTGAATCATTATGTTTGGCACAATTCAGAAGAACAAAACAGAAAGGATGAGAGAGACTGACTTTTGAAGAGTAAGAACAAATCCAAAATTGTAATTCTCAAAGAAGAGTCAAGTATGCAGCACTTCTTTCTTTCCAAAAGTCTCTTTAGTTAGCGTGTGAAGGCCATGATACTGGCAGTTTATTTAGGCAGTAACAACACCCCTATGGTAATGTGGATTTTATCATGAAGCACTTGAGTAAAGCAGTGCAACTCTTTGTGATACATAACAATGTTGTTTTAAAGATTCCCCATCTATCTGTAATTCACCTTAAACAAACTGCTTGTGTGTCATGACCAAGTGAAGCTTCTGGCTGGGATGTCTAGATATCTGTTTGTGAGACTTTGGGTTAAGGTCTGGTTAAACAGTACCTGGGTCTGGATACGGTTGAGGCCTCTGAACCACAGGATCTGTCCACGGCGCAGCTCCCTCTCTGCGCAGTCGATTTCCTCCTCATCCTCTGCCAGCTCCTCCCCTTCCTCCTCCCCAGGCTCTAGGCCCAGCCCCGCCTCCTTCAGACACGGCAGTCGCTCTGCCGGCACTGTAGCGATCACCTGGAAGCCAGGTTTATAACAATGTTATTTGACCAGAACAAGCTGAAGTGACTTAATACTGAGCAGCGTGTGTGTTTTTCCAACACATAGTTCACACGTAGTTGTGTTTGAATAAAACCAGATTATCTCACCTGTCAGTTTTAGAACAGAATAGCTCTGAAGTGTTCTCTAAATCAGTGTGAATATGTTTCCTTAGCCTCACCTTGGAGGAAACCAGGCCTGCCAGCCTGCACTTGCTCAGTGTGGTTTGACTCAGCAGGCTGAAGAGCTACTTACCTGCCCCCAGAGCAGCTCTCCAACTCCCACAAACAGACACCAAAGCCACTGCTCGATGTTAAGAGGAGCACAGCTGAAGGGCTTCCCTCCAAACTGCACAATCACGATCTGCAGCAGAAACACAGGGAGGAACGTTATATTACTGTAACACATACAAAGGAGAAACCAGTACTGTATCATCTAGTTCTGCTTGAATCATCACTAACTCTCACACTTCTTAGCATGTGACACATGCTTTAACTTTCATAGGGGCAGAACTCTCACGCTGCCAAAACTAATATCCCGACAAAAAAGGGGAATCCTAAGGGCTTAAGCCTATACAACCCTGAGCAATCCCAATCTCATCTAATCTCAGAAACTAAGGTTGGGCTTGGTTAGCACATGGGTGGGAGACCACCTTAGAATACCAGGATTTGTAAGATTTTGGGGTGGTTGTGGCTCGGGAGGTAGAATAGGTCATCTAACAATTAGGAGGTTGGTGGTTTGATCCCTGGCTCCTCAAATCTGCATGCTGAAGTATCCTTGGGCAAATTACTGAACCAGAAGTTGCCCCTGATACATCCATTGATGTGTGAGTGTGTGAATGTTATATAAAAGTGCTGCATAATAATAATCTATGGGGGAATGAGGCTTATGGTACAAAAGAGCTTTGAGTACTCAGAGTAGAAAAGTGCAATATAAGTACCAGTCCATTTACCAAAGCCCCTCCTTTACAAAAACAAAGTTTCAACAGTTTTTTCTGCACACAGGACAATGTCTGAACATCAGGCTTTTTCTACATTTTAGTGCCAACACTGGTACATATAAACCCCAAAGAGTGCAAAAGATGCTATTTTTTCAGGTTATGTGATTAAGGTGCCAGAGGCACATACACATACAGATGAGGACAGAGTTTTTAGCCCCTTCTGAAAATTTCATTTTTAAAAAAAAAGTTTTTCCTAAATACTGTTAAACAGAGCAAAGAATTTTTAATAAAGCTTTTCCAAACATCCTAGTTTCATTTCAGATACTTACATTATTTTATTTTGCTCACAGAAGCAAAATTATTTGACAGAATCTACCAGGGTCAAAATTATTAGCCGTCCTGATGCTAATAGTCAACTGTGTATCCTTTTGACTGGGTATAACAGCCTGCAGTCGTTTGTTGTAGTTTTCAACAAGTCTTGCACACATCTCCTGAGTAATTCCAGCCCATTCTTCTTTGCCAAATCTCTCAAGCTCCTCCAGATTTGATGGTCTTCTGGCATGGGCCAGGTGCGTCGTTAGCCCTGGGCTTTTTGAATTTTTTGAATAGCCCTGGATCTCATAAAAGAATTGTTTTTCAAAGGGCAGGTGTATTCACTGATTATCAGGAGCGAAGTCAAATCTGAAACACTCCCGTCTCTGTCTGACCAAACTACCCTGATCCTAAGAACCAATCACAGCTGAGCTTCCCTCCAGCAGGTCCAACCTAACATCAGCACCTGTGATGATTGGTCCGACAAATTGGATTCAACAACGTGCGGGACTCCAGCAGCTGTGCTGCAGAGCAGGTTGATCTGGTGGTGATTAGTTAGCTAAGACACTTCAACAATGGGTATAGAAAGTCCTTTTAAAAAGGAATTGAGGAAGGCACAGGTTAGTCGAGAGGAGGCAGAGAAGAAGCTGCTGCTGCAGCAGACACAGGACATGTGGTTAATGTACTATGTTATGTTCCATGTTCACTGAGGATTAATGAAATCTCATGGACATTTGAAGATGCTACACAGAATAGTTTGAAATAAATCAAACACAAAAACAGTGTAAAAGGAGAGTGATTATTAAAGTACTCTAAAAATAAAATACTGCAAAATGAAATAGAAAACACGAGTTAATAAATAATTTTAAATTAATAAAATAAGCTTAATAGGTACTGTTCAGAAACCTCAAACATGTCACCCAGTGAACTGTTCATGTCCTATTATCTGCATTTTGCTACAACATAGATTCTGCAGTAACAGCAGAAAAGTTTCAGTGTTAGCTTGCTTAACCATTATGAATGTAAAATTTGCTAATGTAGCTAATAAGTTAGAGATTGTATCCCATCTAAGGCTGTCATGCAAAAGATACCCAGTTTTACTTTACATTATTATCAGAATCAGTTGTTCTGCCAATATTGGCCTATTACAGGTATAGCTATATGAGTGTATGGGCTGTCTATGCAAAAATATAAAAGGTATATTCTTTTTGGCTTTTTTTCCATTGTGCTGCAGAAATGTGATGCTTTGAGTAAATTAAAAATGAACAATTTGCAAGACTTGTGTACAGTTCTCACAGCACTGACTGCAGCACATGCAGCAGAGCAGCACACAGTCAAGAGGTGTTTTCACATTAAGTTACTAATTAGTTTGTAAAATACACAAATAATTTATTTTATAAATGTCACCCATCATTTATTTTTAAATTATCATACAGTACGCAAATAAGTACAGTTATAAAGAATATGAGCTGATATATTATTTTTTACTGGGCTAAAATCTGTAAGGGCATCTGCCTCCAAAACCCTGTATCATAAAATGTCCTTTATTTCATGGTCACTGACTTTGCAGAAAAGCTAAAAAAATATTCAAAGATTGCAAGTGTGTCAGTCTCATGGCTGCAGGGAAAACAGTCAACATCGACAAACAATACGTTCCTGTTGCGGTGTGCTGATTTGAACTAATGAGATCTGAGTTTAATGCACTCATGATGCCCACTATATATTCACTGAACACATCAGTCATTATTTTAATTTCACAGATTTCTTTGACCGTGGATTCTCCTGATGCCATCAACAATCAACTGGAGAAGAGGCTTGTAGTCACCGTTTGGGGGAGTTGGAGCTCTTGTCTCATCCTGCAAATATTTGTTGGTTTCCAAAAGCACACTTTTGTACTGATGAAGTGACATGAGTTGAAACTTTCCTTGCTGGTCTGAACACAACTTTAAAGCTCTTCTACAAAGGCTACCTGTGCTACTTTTTCCAGACTTTCTGTGATACAGAGAAAAACATCAATGTGGCATAATGACACAATGCAGCTCTTAAAACTAGACTTTAATTGTACTTGAGTGGAGAAAACATTTAGACCCCTGGAGATCTTTGACCCCTGGGCAGATTCCTGTTTGGTAACTCAGACTTGATTGTGAGCTGAGAACAGACAACCTCAGTCATGTTAGTCAGAGCAGTCAATCTGCTCCAACTTACATCACTGTGTGAAAAAGATTTATATAATTTATATAACCAAACTCTAAGAGTAATTATTCCAAAACAATAGATGTGGCTTGTTTAGCCTACTTCTTGAAGCTCAAAGTAACACAACACTCTTATGTCCTCTAAGGTCTACATGCCTCAGTGGATGTACCAACAGCACTTTATATAACAACATGATCATTTACAACAGGAACAAGGCTTATCAGTGATACTGTCATCTTGACACCAACCTGGAGAGTCACAAATCTCACTGGGAGTAGGATCCAGTGTATCACATATAGTAATAATATTGTTCTGCAGCTTTCTTACTTATTTCTCCCTGCTTCACATCTCTCAAGCTGCTTCCAGTCTTCAGCTCTCTCTGAACTCTTCTTTTACAAATCTGTCTGAACTGTCTCGTCGTCACTCTCATACCCCAAATCCCTGCCGCTCCCCTCGAGCTCTCTCTTCTCTTGCTTCTCCCCAGAGTAACACCAAGCACTGTAGAGCTCTGGAAAATATCCTTCTTCCTCTTTCCCCTCCTCTCAGTCTTTCTTTGTTTGTTTGTCTGTGTTTTTGTGTACACACAGTTCCTTCCTCAGTGTATTTCTAATGTGTTCAGCATGAGTCAGTTGAAAAAACAGCACTCCTGCGGTTTGGAATTGCAAATATGGACTGAATCTATGAAGGTGACCAAAACAGCACAATAAATGACCAACATGCAAAATCCATCTGTGAAAATATAGTCTTATTTTGCAAGCATTTCTTTTTTTCCCCTAACTTCTATGTTATGATCCTTCTTCAAACTGTTGAGATGTTCATTCATAATAAAAATACACCTTTAATAACCTGCATATATTTTTCTCCACTAAATTGAAATAAAAGAAATGTATTTAAATTTTGAAATAAAAAACAACTGATCATAAAAATAAAACATGTAAAAGTTTTACAGAAGTACAATGCATTTAAAGGAAGGAAAAGATATAAAAAAAAATTAAAAAGCAATGCAAAAATACCACAAACCAAAAAAAAGGAAAGAAAGAAACAAAGAAATCCGCTCATAATTGTGACAAGTATAGTAATTGCGAAAAAAAAAAATTGAGCTCTGGATATGGAAATTATGACAAATGTTAAGATGAATAACATGTCAGTAAAATGTTATCTATGTAATGAAGTTTCAGTATAAAAATTAGTTCAAAATCTTTTGGAAAATGTCATGTCATCAGTCGTAGGAACTGATGTAAATTTTTAACAATTACTATGAGCTTCCACTGCTAGTATTGCATCTTTAAGCCTACATTATTGTTTAGTTTGTTTAGTAATTCAGTAAAGTACACTGAATTAGCTATGAACAATTTCTTATTGCTGAGTATCACTGGCTCTGCTGACAACTGTCAATGACTTACTCTGATAGTGAAGAAAATTGAAAAACCTCAGCATTCTTAGCCAAGTTCTGAAACACGTTAAGTTATACCCAATTCATTTATTATACAATTTATTATCTCATAATTATGAGGTAAATATGAGAACTGTATTGTATGACATTGTTGCCATATTTGGATGGAGGAAAGAAATTTATTAACTAACTTATTAACTAATGAAAAACTTGGTTAGAAAGCTGCACCCACAAACTGTGAGGATGTACTGCAAAGACATAGATACCTGCTATGAATGCTAAGTAACAGACTAATACTAGAATTGAACCAAAAGGGTCAGTTTTAAAAGAATTCACCCCCACACAGTTGTTTTGAAGGTGGACCTTAGCTATAAAGACCCACACCATTTTTGTAGCCTGCTGTAAACATGTTGATTTCATGGCTTCTGACATTTTAACACTGGAGTCTTTGACGTTTGATTCACTCTTGAAACAGCCACAAGTTGCCATTGGATGAACTAGTTTTTGGCATTTGATTAACAAAGTATGCTGTACCAAAAGAAGAGACAAAACGTCAGCAACTCAAAATGTTCTCTACGAAATACTGAAGAGTTTTAAAGGAGTAAGCTGACCTGCACAGCAAAAGTCCCCAGAACGATGGAGCAGAAGATTGGGTTAGCAAAAATGCCATCAAAAACATTTCTCTCTCCGTGGATCTTGCGAGCATTGATCTCGTTGAAAAGCTGCATGAGGACAAAGGTGTTGAAGATAATGGTGTAGTGCTCAGAAGGCGGGGAGTGAAGTGGAGCATTGCGACCACTGTCAATGTTGAACATTCGCTCGCCTAGAAAGCATAGAAAAGAAGAAGAAATTAAAGGGGTTAAAAAAAAAGAAGGTTCAGACTTGGTCTTAGGGCTAA
The DNA here is from genome assembly GCA_015108495.1 of Heterochromis multidens. Lineage (NCBI taxonomy): Eukaryota > Metazoa > Chordata > Actinopteri > Cichliformes > Cichlidae > Heterochromis > Heterochromis multidens. Next base: position 7,965 of record VUQS01039011.1, on the reverse strand, counting down.
GATTAGAGACAAGTTTAGGTTAGGGTTAGCGTTAGCAATTTAGTTGTGATGCTCCCATACCACCAAAGAACAGCAAAAAACCATTTAAGTACAAAACGTGACAAAGAAAGGTGCAGTTGAGGGTGTTATATTATTCTAAGAGTACCAAAAAGTTGACTGACCAATTGGCCCATTGTTAGTCAATGGTGCTGGTTTCTGTCATTATGCAATGTACTGTTTATAAGGCTGGGGAAGTCTGCAGTCAGCTGAGACTGAAGAAGTTACCAGTTGGTAAACGAAACGTTTCTCCCACTAAAAAATGCCACGTCCAGATGAACAGATTCAACTTTTTGGGATTCTTTTACCTGGATTATTGAGCATGCATCAAGATATTCTAAGAGTAAATCAATTAAATGTGGACTATTAAACTTTAGGTCTCTCTCTTCTAAGTCCCAGTTAGTAAATTTAATAATTGATCAACATATTTTTTCTGCCTTACAGAAACCTGGTTACAGCAGGAGGAATACGTTAGTTTCTACACCCCTGAGTCATACTAACTGTAAGAGCCAAATTCCAGATAATAATATTTAGTGTTTGTAATGTTAAAATAAGTTTCTGTAACTTTAGGCTGACATGTCTCTGATAAAATAGTGGAAATGCTCCTTTTTTTTTCTCTAGTTAGTGGCGTCATGACGTGCGTCAGTATGGTTGGATAGACAAAGGAGTTAGGTCTGTGGAGCCACACAATTTTTGACTGGTGCAAATGGAGCGGAATATAATGGATAAATGAGAGCAATTTATTTGATTTGTAACATTTTTTTTTGTTTAAGTAAACATTTTTAAAGAATGCATGGGACTCAGAAGATTTATTCCTCTGCATCATACTGAAAGCAGAACACGGACCTGCTCAGTATTAGCAACAAAAATGCTACCACACTAACTATCAGAATCATTGAAGCACAGGCCAAGGAGGAGGAGTGGCTGCAATTTTTCACTCTAGCTTGTCAATCAACCAAAGACCTAGACTGCTACAGATTTTTTGTATTAATAGCTACTTTATTTCTTTGGAACTGACCAAAGAATTTAGTATTCCAGTTCATTTGTGTTATATGTGTTCTTGTCTAATGAGAATTAAGATTTTAGTTTATTTATTTATATATACCCATGTTATTTATTTAAAATACAGCTGTACAATGTTGCCATACATTAATCATGTTCACTTTCTGACAGAAAATAAATAATATTAAAAAAAAATTAACCTCATATTTTCACATTTCACTTAGGAGTAAAAAGAAACCTTTAAGCTTGACAGAAATAGTGATTTGATTTATATCACGATATATATTGATATTGAGTGATATGAAAAAAACATTCTGGTAAGATTTTTTTCCATATTGCCCAGCCCACCTTCTGAACTCATCTCTGTGCTTGTCTTGCTAGACCTCAGTGCAGCATTCAATACCACTGACCACAATATTTTACTACAGAGATTAGAACACACTGTTGGTATTAAAGGAAGTGTGACGCAATAGTTGGAGTCATATCTATCTGATAGATTCCAATTTGTGCATGTAAATGGGGAGTCTTCTTCACACATAAAAGTTAGTCATGGAGTTCTACAGGGTTCTGTGCTTGGACCAATACTGTTTACATTATACATACTTCACTTAGGCAATACCATTAGAAAATACTGCATAGATTTTCATTGCTATGCAGATGATACCCAGCTTTATTCATCCATGAAACCAGATGATACAAATCAACTAGTAAAACTACAGGCATGTCTAAAAGACAAAGGCCTGGATGACCTTTAATTTCCTATTTCTAAATTCAGGCAAAACTGAGGTTATTTTACTCTGTCTTGGCCTCCGGTAACACTGTGAGGAACTTAAAGTCATTTTTGACCAGGATATGTCCTTCAACGTGCACACTAAGTAGATATACAGTCATGTGAAAAAAATTAGGACACCCCATTGAATATTCAGTTCTTTATTAAGAAATGTTCACATATCGATGTCTAATCTTGTTTTCATTTATGTTTGGGGAAAAAAAGTGATTTAATTGCACGTAAACAACAAAAAATAACATTGTTTTACTCATTAAACTAAAATGCTACTAAATACTAAAATGTGTATTCTAACTGGGGAAAAAGTTAAGATACCCTATCCCCTAATAGCTAGTGTTACCCCCTTTGGCTAAAATAACTTCAGTGAGATGCCTCTTGTAGCCATTTACCAGTCTCTGACACCAGTCTGAGGAACATTTGCCCAACTCCTCAACACAGAATTCTTTCAGCTGTGAGATGTTTGAGGGGTTTCTTGCATGTACAGCCCATATCGAGTCACTCCAGAGCATCTTAATGGGATTAAGATCTGGGCTTTGACTCAACCATTCCAGGATTTTTTATATATTATATATTTACTGGTATGGTTTGGGTCATTGTCATGTTGCAGGGTCCAGTTCTATCTCAGCTTGTTCCTCACATGTTCCTCAAGCACCCTCTGATACACGGTAGAATTCATGGTGGATTCTATGATGGTGAGCTGGCCAGGTCCTGCTGCAGCAAAGCATCCCCAAACCATGACACTTCCACCTCCATGCTTCACAGTTGGTATGAAGTTCTTTTCCTGGAATGCTGTATTTAGTTTACGGCAAACATGTCTTCTGTTCAGGTGTCCAAATAATTCCATTTTAGACTAATCTGTCCAAAGAATAATATTCCAGAAGTCCTGGTCTTTGTCTACATTCTCTCTGGCAAACTTCAGTCTAGCCTTCATATTTTTCTTAAAGAGCAAAGGTTTCATCCTTGCACACCTCCCCTGCCAGTTAAACTTGTGAAATCATTTTCTGATTGTAGAGGCATACACTTTCACATCAACAGTAGCAAGAGCCTGCTGTAGGTGCTGTGATGACATTTTAGGGTTTTTGGAGACTTCTTTTAGCATCCTGTGGTCTGCTCTCAGGGTGAACTTGTTTGGTTGGCCAGACCTGGGCATGCTGGCATTTGTTTTGAATATCCTCCACTTGTAGACTACTTTCCGGACAGTGGAATATCTGATTTCAAATTCTTTTGAGAGCTTTTTAAATCCCTTACCAGACTCATAAGCTGCTACAATCTTCCTTCTGGAGGAGTCAGGAGCACACCAAATTAAATGTCTGAGGTTTAAATAGGGCAAGCCTCCTTCAAAATGCTGAGTAATGATGTTCTAATAATGTGCACCTGCTGTGATACACCTGTGTGTTTTAGCCATTTTAAGTGGGAATAAATGTGGGGGTGTCCTAATTTATCCCTCACCAGAAATTGCATTTTTTTAAGAATTACATTTTACAGAAATTTTACAGAAAGTCTTTTTTGCAGTTTTAATTGTTTAGTTATATTACTTGAATCTCTCAAGTTTTCTGAAAATCCTGTGAATACGATAATTTGAGAATGAGGCAACGTAGGATTTTCAAATTCATCCCATAAGTGCATCAACTAAAAATCTCGGACAAGTTCGAATCTTGGTGACCTTGAACTCAAGGTCAAGGTCAGAGGTCAACTTTTCTGAAAATCACCTAGGATTTTCAAATTTATACCATAGGTGCATCCACTAGGAGGTTGTGTGGTAGCACTGGCAGCCGCCAGTATTTTTAAAAGTAGAATGGGAGACAGAGCCTTCAGTTACCAGGCTCCTGTGGAATCAGCTTCCAGTTTGGGTTCGGGAGACATGCACTCTCTCTACTTTTAAGATTAGGCTTAAAACTTTCCTTTTTGACAAAACTTATAATTAGGGCTGTATCAGGTGACCCCGAACCATCTCTTAGCTATGCTGCAATAGGCTTAGGCTGCTGAGGGGTTTCTCATGATGCACTGACCATTTCTTCTTCACTCATCTCTTTTCACTCTGTTTGTTTTTACACCACTACTGCATTTGAACATTAGTAATTATTAAACTCTCTCCTGTAGTTTGCCTTTTGTCCTGTCTCTCTCTGCTCTCTTCTCTTTCCCCTCATCCCTAACCAGTTGTGGCGAATGCCTGCTCCTCCCTGAGCCTAGATCTGCCAGAGGTTTGTTCCTGTTAAAAGGCAGTTTTTCCTTCCCACTGTCACCAAGTGCTTGCTCATAGGGGGTCATCTGATTGTTGGGGTTTCTTTCTCATATTGTGGGGTCTTTAGCCTACAATAAAAAGCACTTTGAGGTGACTGTTGTTGTGAATTGGCACTATATAAATAAAATGGAATTGGATTGGTCAAGGTTAGCATAAAGGGAAGGAGAATGCATTATGTCCTTGGGCATCCTCACAAAGCTATATAGCCTGCGTGTGTGTTTGTGTGTTTGTGTGTGTGTGTGTGTGTGTGTGTGTGTGTGTGAGCACCTATGAACAGCAGGGTAAAGATGATGACCAGCTGGTACACTCCATGGCCCAGGATGTTCTTCATCATGGTCAGTGAAATGAGCGGGTTGTTTCGGCCATAGGGCTTCCGTAGCAACAGGGCCTCAGTGGGGGGCTCAGTAGCGAGGGCCAGAGAAGCAAACGTGTCCATGATCAGATTCACCCACAGCATCTGCACTGCCTTCAGGGGAGAGTCCTGTAGAAAGATTTGCAACCACAGGCCAGTGTCACAAATCATGCTTGAATGAGTCTAGCTTCGATGACCGTGACAGTGGTGAAG
>VUQS01039008.1:8235-27972 GCA_015108495.1 Heterochromis multidens | reverse complement strand
TATGAACAAAAGTGCAATAACATTTGGTTTCCAATTGCTTTAAACAAATAAAGCAGGTATAGCTTTATATTTATAGCAGGTAAAGTATTTCTTGTAAATCTCAACTTAAAGATTAATGTAACTGTGGCAGCGGAGTCAGGGCGTGACGTCAGGGGATGCCAGCCAGCACACCAGACTGGCATGAACCAATCAGGCCTCCCCTACTTGATGAGGACACCGAGTCCGGACGAGGAGACGGAGAGTGGAAAGTGGCAGCTGGCGAGCCGCGCAGCAGCTGACAAGTCGCGGGGGCTGAGCCGGAGATCCGGTGGCTGGAAGGTGGCGAGAGCTGGGCTGGAGACCCGGGAGCTGGAGACCCGGGAGCTGGAGACCCGGGAGCTGGAAAGCTGCGGGAGCCGAGGCTGGAGCCGCAGCAGCTGGAAAGCTGCGGAAAGCACTGGGGAGTCGCAGCGTTTGCCGCCTGGAATGCACAGATTTGATTGACTGAGTGGTATCACGTGGTATGGCTTAACTCGCATGTAATTGGTCTGTGCGTTTCCTCAGTGACGAAACCACTACAAAAGCTACGCCGGTTAAAATCGAAGCGACCCGCCAGGCGTTAAATCATAACCTTCTGTTTTGGCTGTAGGTCCGGGTCCGTATGGGAGAGCTTCTTGGTCCGGACCCGGACCGCGGTCCGCCTGTTAGTGACCTCTGTTATAGAATAATTATGAAATAATTGAAGACGTGCAGCAGCTATTAAAATCAAACATGTCTCTGAGCTGCCAGTGATGTATCCCGAGGAAGACAGGTAATGGGAGGATGAGAGGCAGGCACCACTGAACAGTTGGCTGCACCGACAGGACAGCATCCATCAGGGCTTCATGGGCAATGGCAAGTTATCAGGTATGAGCCCAGAGAGAGTAAAAGAGCTGGCCGCACTGATAAACACACATTCACAAATCTTACCCCAATATTTACCCATCATTGCTTGTGAAATATGAAATGTGGGTTGTTTATCCTGAAGGTAATAACCAACCATGTCGTAATTTGCCTCAGTTGGTGTAGAGGGAACTATTATTTGATGCATGACTCCACCTCAGAATTGCAGATCATGCCTGTAAAGTCCCACTACAGTGGTAATGCAGGAGGACAGCTGAGGGCCTGTGGCTGTGTGTGGTCGTGATGAGATGTGTAATTATCCAAAGCAGCCTGACAAAGTGCTGCAGGTGCATGAGAGATGAAAGGAAATGAGCCAGGAGAGAGGTCAGGCAAAGAGGAGAGGAGAGTAGAAGTTATTGTAGCCTGCAAAATGCAAGGTTGATCCAGTTTTGTGAAGTCATGCAATGATATATTGTTGTTTAATCTCTATGTCAGTGCCGGATACATATGTGATTTCTATACTCCCTTACTACTTGTTTAATTCAAAGCATTTCTCATTCAGTCTGGATATGCAGAGCTTCGATAACCGCTGCGGTATTGAGAATAAATAGCAAGGCTACAGTATGAATCAGCCACTTTGTTTGCACTGCCAAGAGTCCAGGTGGAAGAGGTGGAGGTTAACATCACCGATCAGGGTAATTAATTGCTCCAATTTAGTCATTAAGTGTTGAGTTGGAACTGATAGCTGACACCTGCAGGGTCTCTGAGAGAGTCACAAAGAGAAATGATAGGGGGAAGTGAAACGGGCACGGAGGGAGGGGAGAAAGATACTGACATATTTTCACAAATTAAGCGATATTACTGCAAGAAAATAGTATTGATTTGTCATGCAGCTCATTTTGGCTGCAGTATAAAATGCAATGGGAGTTCATAGGTGGTTACTGCATGTGTGTGTGTGCATGTGTACGTGTGGCCACTGAGGTAAATTCTGACAGGCCCCTGGAGTGACACCTTCACTGGGTCTACTTCTGCCAAGACACTCATCAGTGATCCAACAGAGAGGGAGGAACAGAGCAGAAAATTGGAAGGCAAGAGAGAAAAAGTAAAAAAAAAAGAAAGTTAGAGGAGAGACAGAAATGTGTACAAAAGAAAATTCAGGAAAAGAGAACGAAAGAAAAAAACTTTTTAAAAAAGACAGTGTAGCCGTTAATCTGCAGAAAGATTTTCACAATAGCACAAAAAATATATAATTTCAGATTTTTGAATAAGCGCAATTATAAAATGAGACTTCTGTTTCCTGATTGGAATCTTGATTTAAATTCAGCTCCTGGAGGGAAAACATTTTTACATCTTTGTGAAATCCTTTTCCCAAGCAGTTATAAAAATTTCCAGTAAAAACTGGTGATGTTACATATAACCACAATAAATGCCACCTTACATCTCCTCTAATCTTAACCAGGTCATTGTAGTAAAACTGTAGATAAAAAGGTGGCAAAGAAAGTAATTCTCACATAAACTCCAGTGAACACTAATTAAGTTATTCTGCAATATTTTGTTGTAAGCACCAAATGGAGAAACCCAGTTTACAGTTTAAACTCAGATAACCCCCTTTGTGGCTTAAGCTAATATTTACCATAGAGACCAAAGTGGTATGGATGATCTCATTAAACTGAGAGAAAGAAAAGCTATAATTTCCCACAAACTCAAACTATTCTTTGAGTTGTTACATAAGGCATTTAGGTTAAGAAATACAGATAGAGAAAGAGCAATGGGAATTATCCACCCAATGAGTGGGGTGTCATCCAGAACAAAAGTTCTCTATCCCTGTCTGTTCTGTACAAGTAGGTTTTCATATAACAGATGGTCCAAGCAAGCCTGGCCAGATAAAGAGGAAAAAAGTTGGTGCTAACTTCATACCTCTACTTCTAAATAGTTTCCAACTCTTAGTCTTTTCTTCTTAGTCGTCTTGACCTTTCTTTGTCTCCTTCTTATTCTTTCCTCACTTTCAAAACGCTCCTAAAGCTCCTTCACCTGCTTTCATTGTCTTCAACAGAACCTGCTCTGATGCTCTGTAAACCCAGTGTTTCTTCTTGTGTTCCAGTGCTGAGTAATTACAGCACAGGCTGGAGGAGGTTACATTTGCCAAACCAGCACTCTTTTTCTCTGATATTCAAATGAGCTTTTGCGTCCTCATTTGTCATCTGTTCGATGTTGCGTGTGCGTGCATGTGTGTGAGTGTGCGTATATGTTTGTGTGTGTTGCGTCTCATCTCTTATTTAGTATATCCCACGGGAACGTCGGTGGGGTGAGAAATTAGAAACAGAGCTGATTAATTCCTAGCAAAAAGGAATTAAAGGGTTCTTCCCTGCCATCCTCTTTGTCGAGGCGCTAGGATTTACCTGCAGTGTGATTGAAGGTGGCTGCTCTGTGCTGCCACTGTCATTAATAATCACCAGCCTTCAGAAAGATTCATGCTGCCATGTGCTAGTTGGTTCAAAACACTTAGCCATTACACATGACACTGAGGGCTTGATAAATGACAAGCTAATAGCTCTCCATTCCAGCACCAAAGCTATGGAACAACAATAAGAACCATTAAGCTTTTATCAAAAAGATTACAAGAACAGGTTACAATTCAACAAAAGTGGCAGCTTGTCAGAAAGCTGAATAAGAAATGAGTGACTGTAATGGACAATTAGTACAGCTTGGTTTATTCTCTGTTTGTTTGGCTGGTATTGTAATAAATTAAAAATCGCAGAGGCTGTGCATTTCTCTTCTGGGGCCTGTGTGTGTGGAATGAATATTACTAGGAGAACACAGGCGCTGTTGACTCATCAGCTAGAAACATCTTTGTGATGGAATGGCTTTGGTTCTGTGATGCTCTCATTCAGTCAGCTCACAGAGTAAAATCTTAAAAGTACCCCTACGCCACTTCTTCTTCTCATGTACAGGGCAAAATATAATAAATGTGATCAAATTTACAGGCTGCTAACAGTGTTCTCTACTGTAAAGCAGGTTAATTTGCTTCCAATAAAGAAGCAGTGGAAGCAAAATCACTTTATTACTTTCGATTCAGTCTGGAGCACCTTAGCTTTTTTTTTCTTGACTTTTTTCTGAAGGTGTATTCAGCGGAGATGAATAAGCACTTCATGGCTGGCTCTAATTTTCTCTGGTCAAGTGTTAGGCTGCAGGTACTAATCAGTTTCATTACACTAACTCAGGTGATAAGGCCTCTTGGGAGATTGGAAAAAGAGTGTTTAGTGCTGCAGCACAGCCTCTTACCTAGCCTAAAATTCTTCATGTGTTGCATGCAAAATGAAAGAGCAACACAGATGACAGGGTAGTACATATTTAATAAAATAGACATTCTTCACAGTAATGGCCTCAAGGACACAATTGAAACAACCGCCTGCTGTGTATGAGAAACACAATGGTACTCATATATTGGAGGACATAAAGAATTTTCATGTTTAATTTTTGCAGGTTGGACGGGAAGCTTTCGGGATCCAAGGCCTGTCAATTACTGATAGAAACACGATAGAGCTGAGCTGATCAAAGGCTGTCCTGATGTAGTCTGGCCTCTTTGTTCCTTTCTCAAGGGATGGGGGGAAGGGGTTGCATTGATGCTCTGCTGCAACTGGTTCACACTTCCAAAAGTGCTTCTCTCCAGATCAGAAATCCAGTGCACATGGCTAAAGACCAACATGCATGCACAGTCACGAGCATACAGTATCCGTGCAGATTCTCTCACCCGAGCGTGAGAATGCCCAGCAACAATTTGTCACATCAGAGCTACGTGCAGGTACGCGGTAAGCTTTAAACGGTGTCAGAATGATATCATATGTTTTCCTGTCGCCCTCCCAGAGAGACCTGCCTGGCCAGAAAGATGATCGCCATGCCTGAGATTAATTCTGAATTTTGCTGCTAATTATTTTATGCCTTCGTTTGAACTGTCTGATGAAATCCAATTATCAGGCAGTCTGTGTAGCTTACAAGATTGGGGCGGCGAAGACAGGAAGGGAGAAATTGGAGGGCTGAGAGAGAAACAGGGACAGGGGAAACCCTGTGTGGTTGTGAGATATGAAGAATCTCACAGAGAAATCCTTCATATAAGATGCTTTTAAACACTTGTTTACTTTGAAATGGTGACTATGTTTCTTTTTGCCTTTCAAATCACCAGATAAAGAAAAAGGCTTCAAGCAATAGTTTGACTGCCTGGAGCTGGTTAGCTTGGATTAGCTTCGCCTCTGTAATTGGGGTGAAAAACTAGCATGGGCTCTGTCTAGCCGCATCAAATATCCATCTACTAACACCTCTAAAGGCCACTAATTAACACATTGTATCCAATGTTTTACCCAAAGTCTGAAGAATAACACATGCAGCCCCACAGATTAAGTAACAGGCTACTAAAATGAAAGCTTTAGAGGACTTGGCAGATGAAATTTAGAACAATTTATTTGAGAAAAAAGGTATCCAAAAGAAAAGATGGTGTCAAATGGATAAGAAGTCTCTGGATATGATGACAAGATGTGATTTAAAGCATATGAACTTTGCAGCGAGGAGTGAAGCATGCTGCTTGTATTAAAATTGATCCCTCTGTTTGCAGGTTAAGTGATCCTAACAACGTAGAAAAAGGAGCCTAAAACTATCAATCAAGTTCACCTTAAATTAAACTACACACCACTGTGAAATGTCAATTTGTGTGGCTACCTCATTCTGATATATGGAGTGCATGGATAGAATTGGTGTTCTGCTGCATGATCAGTGTTCCACTCTCTCACATGTTCTGAAATTAGTTGTCATGCCTGGACATTGTGGGCTGCTGGTAGCCCCAGCAGGTAGCCACTTTATACCCAGACAGCCAGGAACAGGGCTAAAGCAGGCAGTAAATAAACCTCGGCCTTAGGCAGGCCTCATCAATTCTGCTTTTCCCAAATGAGTGTGCCTGAGAATCGATATACCTAGGGGATCCTGGTCCATCTCCATCTCAAACCGAGAAGTCGTGCTTGGACTGAGACTGCACTGTGGCACTTTGCAATAAAGCCTGAAATAAGCCGGACTGCACCATGAAACCCCTGCCATCGCCTCTTGCTCCCTATCACTCTTCCATCCTCAGTTGTTCCTGTTACCTACTTTTTCACTGAGTTGTCCCAACTTTCCATTCTTCTCTTTATCTCCCATGGCTTCTTTCCCACCACTGCCTCACACCTTCCTCACCCTGCTTGTTTACACTTTAACAGCACTTTCACTCCTTTGCCACTCTTAAAGAAAGACTGGAAACATCTGCACACTTTTACAACTCATTAACCGTTTTGTATGTGATTATTTAATTCATTTAAGTGCAGTGAAGCTGCTGCCACTATTATGTTCCTATTTTCTTTTCACCTTGCATTTTACACCCCACCCCCCACACAGCATTTCCTTTCTTAGTGCTTTGAGTATTTGATTTTTTTCCCCCTTTCTATTCTCACACTTCGATTCTTCCGCCTCACACAGTTATCACAGCTCAGTATCTTTCTCCTTCATGCTGTTTCTTTTCTTACACTCTCTGTCTACCCTGTCAAAATCAGGTTCCCTTCATGGCCCGAGTATGCTCCAATTCCAATTTCTGCTCAATTTATTCACTGTACTTTTCATCTTGTCTCAGTCTCACCAGTTTTTTAAAACCTTCATTTTTTCAGTTTCTCTCCGTGTCATTTCCTATATATCCACTATCTGGTACACTTTGTCAGAGCTGATTCATTGTCAGAATCTTATCACCAATCTCATTGTCACTCTTCTATATTTTTAGTTGCCTATAAGACTTTGGACTTGTTAAATCAGCCCTGTTCCTTTTACTCACACTCCAATTTTAGAGTGAGATTACCTCCACTCTATTTCCAGTCCTGAAATTTTTCAGTCACATCTCACTGTGCTTATTAATTGCACTCATTTATTATTTGTCTACAAAGGTAGGAATTTTCTTGTAGAAGTTATAGAGTTTTTAGAACAGAGTTGTAGAATTTTTTTACTGCAGATTTTATCAACTCTTAAAACTGAATATATGAACAAAATCTACTTTATTGCATTTTATTTTAAGAAGCACAGAAACAGAAAGATTAAATTAGATCATAACCGGTATGCTGTTTTATTCAGCAGTCACAGACATTACTCATTAATGATTCACAAATGGTGGGTGAATTCTTAAACACACAATCGTTGTTATGTTTTTGAAGTTCATTATCTTCTCTTCCTTGTTTTAGCCTGAATGCAGTTAATAGTTTCAGTTTGATGTCAGTTCTGCCATTTTTTCTGTTTTCCATTCATGGTTCTCATGTGATGTATCCTACTTACTTTCACTATCCAACTTCCTAGTAATTTCATCACATTAAAGGTATGGCTTACATTCAAATTTTCTGTCACAAACACTTAATATCCCCCTCAGGAAGAATATTTGTATTTTAATATTCTACAAAACCCTTATATGTCTGCTGCATCATCACACCAAGTAATGTTTTCTACTGGCTCAGCTGAGAAGGATACTACTGCTCATGCTCTAGGAGCAGAGATGGACTGATCGACTGGCCAATGACCAGGGACTGGAATGGCCACATTTCAGTCTTCTCAGCCCTGACTGCTGACTGGCCAGTCTGCATCACGTATGCAGTGTTAGATGAGGCACACACACAAACATCCAACCCCTGCGAACATGATACAAACACACCATCTGTCCATCTGCATCCTGGTGACTTCACGGTTAAGTTTGTGTATGTGTGCATCAGATGGATGTCTGTGTCTGGCAGATACTGATGCTGTGATTATGATGAGATGTAGACTGATTTAATTGCCCATCAAAGCAGCACATTACCCTGCCACTGGGCTTGTGTGTGTGTAGGTGTGTGTGCGTGTGTGTGAAGCCACCTATGCATATGCTTCTCAGTGTGTTAATTGTGATATGATTTAATGAAGAATGTAAAAGTGGATTGTGTGAAATTGGTGTACACACACACACACACACACACACACACACACACACACACACACACACACTGATGTTGTGTCATACCGGGGTGTTTCTGAATAAATAGTTCTCTGATTTCAGTAATTCTGGCCATGTCTTTCAACCCTCCCTCCTCATCTCCAGGGCAGCTTCTCAGCTTCCTTCTGAAATTATGAGGGACGATTAGATAAGTCCCTAAACGACAGGCAGCTCTCATCCCTCTGTTAATTAGTCTGGTCTCTCTGTGTGGCTGAATTGCATGACGAGGAAGGTGGAGGAATGAAGAAAGGAGAAGGAGCATGTATCAGACAGGAGGAACGAAGGAGTATTCATTCTTTCTAGCTCATGCGTTGTACACAGCCGAAACAACTGTTATGGCAGAATTGGGTTCATAAGGTCATAACAGCTAATTGTACAGGACAGCAACATAAGTCCAGGGTGTATTTCTTTAAAATCCTGATTTTTTTAATAATAATCAACATTTTCTTTATAATTTGAATGGGTATCATATGAATTCATATTCATATATTCATATAAATGATTTAATGTATGCTCAGTGCTCAGCTAACTTTCCTCCACAACTCTTCATATGAATAACATACTTGTACAAATTTTATAGCATTACATTACATTACCTTATCTGTATTCCAACATGCTTGTGCTGTTGTGTTTGAAAAGCAAAGCTTGAGCCAACTCATACTACTACACATACTGTATGATCGCTGTGATCTATAGACTTCCCCTCTATTTATTCTAATGGGGGAATCTGGTGCATGGTTGATAGTGCTGGTTTACTGACCATCTCCTAGGCCTTTGCCCCAGTGTGATTTAGTGCCGCTGCGCCACTGACATTGATTAACTGAGGAGTCTTTACAACCTGCAGTCAACATCTTGGATTTACTGTATCCCATTCATCCCTGGATCCTGAAAACAGACAAAAACAGGGAGACAAATTGAGAGAGAGAGAGAGAGAGAAAGAGAGAGAGGAAACACAACGATGTGCGAGTTGGAGTTGGATGACAGAGAAGAAACAATGTAGAAAAGAGAGAATAAGAGAGTGAAAGAGGTAAAGGGAGGAAAAACCTTGGCAGCTTTCCCAGAGAAGTATGTCCTGCTCCAAGACCTGCTGTAATAAACTGATAACATCCTTTCAGCACCACCATACAGCTGTATACAAAATATGCTTTAGCCTGTGTTTAGTGATGAGTGGGAGGCTGTATTGAAAGGATAATGTTATATATATTTACAGAATTTAATTCTTCAAAATATTTTTTTTCCTGAGAAAAATCCTTGATTTCAGTTTTCCAAGGGTAAAAGCTTCAGTCACAAATATCAGTTGTTTCACTGACTGGCACCAGGTTTCTTTATTTTAGGTCACTTTGCATCCACATAAACATAAACCTAGACTAAGACACGAGCCCCAACAGTAGTTGCACCTTTGCCTCTTGTGTACAAGGTGTTGAAACTATTTCTTTCCTGTACCCCGCCTCAAGCCACATTTACTATTCCAGGCGAAGACAAGCAGGCAGCCAAGGGGACCTTGATGTCACCAGAACAAGTTTAACATTTGCCACCGTATAAAGTGGCTTTGCAGCCCGGCCAATGAGAAGCCTCAGACATTTGAAAATTGCCTGGCCACCCTTCCCGCACATAAAAAGCTTTCTGTCACCTCATTTTTCAGGAGAATCTCTCACTCTGTTCCTCCCTCTCTCTGTTTGTTACTTTTCTCTTTCTGTCATTCACTCTTACCCTTTTTTATTCACATGTAGGATGAGCTCGCCTTTTCTGGCCACTGAGAGCAAGGTAATATGTTTTAGAGAAAGTAATGGGAGATATTCCACTTCCAGCCGACTCCTTAACAGGAGCTCAGGTTGTGTTGGTTTGTGTGTGGGTGTGTCGTATGAATAAGGTAGACCAGGGTGGCTTTCAGCTGTAAGTAATGGCTTTCTGTATAGTTCTGGGCAGCCCTGAAGCCTATTCCCACTTGGCACCATGAGGGTGCTCAGCAGTGTCAGCCCTGCTTTCTATAGCATAGAACCTCTTTCTCTTTTTTTAATCTCTCCTTTGCCTCTCAGACCATCGTGTGTATTTAAAATTTGAGTAATTGTAGCAGAAAAGCATCTAAATGCAAACATTCAGACAGACAAAAGCACCTGATAAAAACACCTGTCTGGCTTTGGATGGGTTTGTGTGTGCGTACAGTTTGTGCAGTAAAACACTGTAATTGACAGCACTTTTCAGCTCTGTGGCACACAATGCTGGAAGAAGCACAGTCTCATCCTTGTTTTTTATTCCCTCTTCTTTCATGCCTTTTATCCCTCTGTCCCTCTTGTCCCAACTCCTGATTAACTGCACCTTTTCATGTGAGTATGAGAAGCTCCTCATTCATGTACTACAGAGCCTATTAAAAATAATCTGCATTTGCGTGGGACCTTTCAATATAACAATTACAGAGTTCTTTGTAAAATAAAATGCCTCACTTGCATTATCAAAAGAAAACTGAACAATAAGAAAAACAAATTCCTAAGCAGGAAACTCTTTATTTGTAATTATCTACAGAGACCATTCAAGTGTGTCCTAAGTTTAGATGTATGCACAAGTGGATGCACTAATGAGTTTATATCAAGTGCATGTCTGCATCTGAGTGCATGCAAGCAAGCATCTGTTCGTGTCATCCACACTTCATTCACACTCTTAGCACACAGGTATAGCCCCTTTCCCATAGGTATTTTGTACATTACATATTCAATGCTCATAATATTCCAGACTTCATTTTAATGCAGGTCACTTCTCTTCCCTTGTAAACTGCATCTTCTTCAGACTCTCAGGTTGTAAGGAAAATGTTAGTGCTTGTGTGTGTGTGTGTGTGTGTGTGATGGAATAAAACTGTCTCTGTGTTAACCTGTGTGTCTTAGCCCATATGGTGGTTTCTGAATCTGATGGCAACTTTTGCATTTTGGAGGGAGCCTTGCCATATTCCCTCACCCTGGTCTACGAGCTCGAGTTCCCTTCCAAGCACATACACAGAGTACAGGCATAGCAAAGCATCAGGGGAAATTTATGACTGCTTAAGATTCAAGTTCCCCTCTCATCCACTCAGGCTTGGCATTTGAGTTGGACTGAAATAAGCCTTGGCTTTCTCTGTACCTGTTTTGTTTCTCTGTCCCTTTTCACACTTTGTTTGCCTCACTTCCTCTTGCTTTTGTTTCAGCTACCTGCCCCTTTTTCTTCCTCTCTCAATTTGTGTGGTAATTGAGGAGTTATCAATGAGTCATCTGAATTGTTGGCGGCACAACGTGTTCTGTTCCAGCACATGCATATTCCTTTCTTCTTTTTTCTGAACAGCCGCAGGGTCCTGCTGTTTTACCTCATACAGGCTGGAATATAGCCACCCACTCAGCCATTGTTTTTATTTAGGTGTTTCATGCTGTAGCTTGCCAGCAACAAAAGAAACCCACCCAAGGATAACACATGCTTTAAGACAGGTGCAAACACAGAACAGTCCCCTTTTGTGCAGAAAATGTGAAGCGCTAAAGCCATTTATGTATGACACAGTGTGACAGGTTGCTTGCTAAAACCTTGGTAATATCCTCCTGGAAGGAAAACAGCCCTTTGTCACTCGAAGGGTAGCCTCATTTTTCACTCTAAGGGACTTATACACAGACACTGATGGGACTAACTCCCCCTGTGAAACCAGCATTAATGTGTGTATGAATGTGTGTGTATGTGTGCTGCAGGAACAACAGAAGTGTGTGGCGATGGAGTGACAGGCAGCCTGAGTGATTAATGTGCCTCCTTAATAATGCACCATGGTGAGGAAAGAGTGTCGCGACAATTTGAGAAAACCAAATAAATGAAGCGAGATCAAACTCGTGAGAAAAACACAAAAAAAGACTTCTTTGAGCCATGGGTGCAGATGGTGGCAGACATAGATTGGCAGCTAATTTTATCCAAATATAGACAGACAGAAAAAGGTAGAAGGTGAGATTAAGATGGAACGACAGATGGATTGAGCGAGTCATCATCCATGAAAGGCTAAGGTTGGACCAAGGTCTTTGGAACTGAAAGCAAAATGCAACAGCTTGGCTCTGTATTTTTCTTTCAGGATGTCTCCCTGTTTTTGTCCGTCTGTCTGTAACCATCTAGCTGTCTGTCTTATCTACAGTATCTGTGATGGGCTTGGTAGGGAACAGAGCACATCTCTGACATGTTAAGATCTGGCTGAATCTTTCCGGCTGATATTACCACACAGCAGGAGAGCTCACACTGACTTTCAGTTGCGATTAGTCAGCTTTGGTTGGAAGACTTTATAATAGCATTAATAAATCAAGGAATCTCTGTATGTCTGTTTTTCTGCCTTCTGTTCTTCGTATATCTCAACAACGATTCACCCGATCCACTTCAGACTTGGCAAGTGTGTTACTGGGGACCTAGATGAGTGCAGTATCAGCTTGAGGTTGTCCAAATGAGGGGCGGTCTTCTTCTTGTTGCTGGGCAGTTAAGGTCGTATTTGTAGGTTCTTATGCTAGATTTATGACCTGTGTGTGATGATGTTTTACTCTTCTGTGTTCTCATGCTCACATTACACATTCAAGTCACGTAGTTCATAAATAAACCTTCACTGACTTGTTGTCATTTACTCTCCTTTTTGCCAGGAAAACAAAGTCTTGATTATTAAAAATAACTCTTTTAGTCTTTCGGTTCTTCATCTCTCTATCTCTTAACATTTACCCAGTGCACAAAATGATGTGACACAACAGTCATCATTTTTTCCAAATAGGCATCAACAAGGTTGATATCCTCTACTAATGTTCTCACCATATGTTGGAGCATCCCTGCAATTTTTCAAACAATGGAGCTTAATGACAGTTGCACAGGAAAGTTGACTAGCCAGTTTCTAGCCAGTCAGTGTGGATTTTTTAGATTTAAATGATAAACATTGCTACCAGATCTTGTGTGGCCTGCCTATTGTCCATCTACATATGATAGTTAACGTTTCTAGAAATTCTGTAAAAAGCACACGCTACTAAAAGGATCAGAAAATAGGTACAAGATAAAAAACAGAAAGTGATCAAAATTCTACATGAATATGAATGGAGCATTGTTTATTGTGAGGTAGAGCTAGTTATGTTGCAGTATTATAGTTAATCAAAAATGAAGAGAGGAGCAGAGCTTTTTTAATATTTAACTAACTATCAAGCCAGCTAATATCCAAGCACCTCATACAAGTACTCACCTGATATTAATATATAAACAGGACTTGAGCCTCTGTAAAATGGAGCCAAATTCATATGGATCAGAAGTTTTTCCCGCATCCTGCAAGCTCTTGATGCACAATTTACGCTGCTGAATTTAGACTTGATGTGGGAGTTTAATGTCAGGTCTGACTCAAGTGAGCTGATGTTTTGAAAGGACAGCCACAGCGTGTTGTCTGGCACATACTTACTCGAATGCACATACAATACAGACACAGACACACACTCTCACTTATACAACATTGTCCTCGAATTCTTGGAAGAGCCAGAGTCTATGGAGATACAAGAGATAACCTTGCATCACAAAAGGGGAGAGAGAAAGGAAGGCACAGAGCTTAACAGAGATGTTAGACATGCCTACGCAAAGTATTGCTATTCTCTGGGAAGAGGTTTAATTCACAGAATAGGACAGAAAAACTGTTGCGCTTTTTATTTACTGTAGATTTGTGGAGGCCTTAAGTTTAAAATGCAAAGGGAGGTCAAAGAAAGCACCAGGAAAAAAAGTGAAGGAATGATGATGGTTGGATGAAATTAAAGGAAGCAATGAAATTGGTTGGTCACAGTAAACAAAACTCTGACACATGAGTAGCTGCTAATGATGAACAGCTTTGATAAACTGAAGAGGAAAAGACACAAGAGATGCTTTGAGTCAGTTATCAAACCTAGCAACCAGCGAAGAAAAATAAAGCACAATATCAAACTGTGATGAATATGGAGCTGCCAGGCAGGAGGAAAAGAGGAAGATTCATGGATGTAGTGAAGCAGGACATGCAGAGGGTTGGTATGCCAGAAGAGGATGCGAGGGATAGGGTGAGCTCTACAGGTTCCGCTGCTACAGTAAAGCCTGCAGCATCCTGAAGGACACATCCCACCCAGCACATCACCTGTTCCAGCTGTTACCCTCAGGAAGGTGGTACAGACTGAAAAACAGCACATATCCCAGGGCTGTTGCAACGATAAATAATAAACAATAAATAAACATTCCCCTTCACTAACCTATGCAATATCCAGACTGTGAAATTAATAATGACTCGAGTACACACACACATATGTACATTTTATTTTATTTATATTTTTATACTGTTTATACTGTATTTATTTATTGGACATTCTTCTGTTTTTATTTCTATATTTTTGTTAGATTGCTTTCTTTGCACTGAATGGGACAGCATATAATTTCGTTGTGCTTTGGCATAATGACAATAAAAGATTCTGATTTTGATTCTGATTCTGAGATGGAGGCAGATGATCCGCTGAGGCGACCCCTAAAGGGAGCAGTGGAAAGAAGAAGCTGAAACTGTGACTGTGTCATTAGGAATATGCTTTTATTTTGGAATTAATTTCAATACTTAGAAAATGTTAGAAAATATATCACTGAGACAAAGCAGCAATTAAGACAGACTTTGACACATGCTGTTTGGGCTTGCACAGTCTTCTGTGTATATTCTCATGAAAGTTGAAATTAAATACCTGATACTGATCTAACATAAATAAAAACAATCATATCAATTAAGCTTAATTTGTATTGTGATATCATGGCTGTTTATAATAATAATAATTAAGGCTGCATTACAGGCTTTTAATAATTACTGTCAGATTTTTGAAAATTGCTGCATTTATTTGCCTCAACCACTGGTTATTAAGGAGCATTTTACAAAGGTTCAGCTTCAAAATTTGGTTTCTGAAAAAGTGCTGTTTTCACATGCATTATGGCCATGAACATTCAGCTGCTGCAGAGCATATGTACTTGGTATGAGGTCAGTGTTTCTGTCCTTGGCTGTACCTTTGAGATTGAGTCAGAGAAAGCAGCGCTGCTGTAACTGACACTGGTTATCTATGTCCTGCATCTCTCCCACCAGCCACTAAATCCTCCTCCATTCCTCCCACCCATCTTCCTCTCCTGCCCTCAGGCCTGCCATCTCTCCAGAGATGCCATACTCATTATTTACACCCAGGACCCCACAGCAGGGGGCTGACTTACCTCATTTGGTCTCAGTCCCCTGGCTTTTGTGACACAAAGATGTGAAGTTATAGTCACATACATAAATAAATGCCCAGATAAAAGTGTGGACATACGTACAGTGCAAGATAATTACTTCAGCCTTGTTTGTATCTTCTTCCATCTCTTGTTTGCTCGCTGGCTGCTGTAAGCTCTCAGACAGCTACAGTGATAAATACAAAAAGTTGCAAAGAGATCTTGGCAAGAAAGAAAAAATATTCAGTCCTGTGATGTACACTGACATTCGTTAGTCATTATCACAGTGTGTTTTTCTATATGCAAAGCACATTCCTTGAATTTCAAAGTTAAAGCCAAGCCAGCATCTGTGTAAGACACAAAATTCCTTAGTTAAAAAAATGAAAATAATTGTTGTCCAGATAAACTTATACAGACATACCATAGACACCTCCTGTCAACCTTCCTCTCAGATACATAGTTTTCTTTGTTTAATGTGACAGCTCGATGCTTCTTTGATTCAGCAGAGTTTTCAGCAGGCTGTGTGCAACGAGGGAACCCAGAGGTCCATCATGTTAGATTTGGCTCTAGTACTCTTATCTAACTGTTTCTATTCTTGAAGTGCATCAGTATCTCTTCTTCTTTTCCCAAAAAACAGCTTTTCTGTTTTTTCTGGGTTTTTTTTTTTTTGGTATTCTCTATTGAACCTTTGCTACATATCAAGCTAGCTGTTTTATATTTATTAGGCACACTGTATATTTAATATTTTTACCACAATTTTTATCTCATATATTAATGTTTTTTCCCCCAACGTCTGGGATGACAATACTTAAGTCAAGAACATTTTAACCAGTTTATCAGCTGGAGAAGTTTCATGTTGGTGGCTTAGTGGTTAACATTATTGTTTCAATGTAAATTTACATTTCTCTACAAATATGTGGCATGTGGAACATATATGTCATGAAATATACTGGGACAAGAGCACATATTGGGATAGATTTAAAGACAAAAGTTTAATCTTGGCCTTTGCATTTAATTCCGAGCAATAGCTATTTGTGAAGTTTAAGATAATCCTCTATTTCTTTATTGTACTTGAAAAGGATTAAACACAATGGTCGCATCAAGTCGAGGTATTTATTACATAGCCTTTAAAAGCCCTTAATCACCATTGTCTGAAAGGGCTTCAGAAGACTTTATCCCACCCACATTATGAAACAGCAAATTAAACTGAAGAATGAACTACTGTACATGTGTCCTATGGCCCTCACTGAGCAACGGGGGGGGATCCCTTGAAAAGGAATTACTAACGATGACTCATCCAAGCCTGTCTTGTGTATTAGAAGAACTTCACAAGGGCAATGTGTTGATTACAGTTTCCTTTGTGTACTCACATTCCCTCCCTCTCTCTTCATCTCTGTCTCCAGGTGCAGCAGGATGCAGGGCTTACTGCCTGTTTGTGGACTGCAGCTCCTGCTGGCCCTCCTTCTGCTTCAGACTGCGGGCTGGGGTGAGTCCTCATTAAACTGTGGGCAGTCCCCATCGCCTGACCTAGAGTGCATGTAATACAGAACTTTCTGATAACTATCTGCACACAAAGCCATTAAACCAGTGTCTTTGAAATCTTCTTGGTCAGCTAAAGTTTCTAGAAATTACCTCTTACGTATACGATTCTACTGTGTGCTGTTATTCTTCCACAGGTACAAAATATATAATACAAAATAAGGAAAAACATAATAGATCCACTTCTATCTGTCCACTACTTTGATACATTTTTTGCCAGTCATCTAATTTATGACTTAAATGATCCAATCCTGTTGAATCTTTACATATAACAATCGTAGGTAACGTTTACAGTGAACATCCTACAGTAGTTTGGATAGGAGTTGATGGATGTAGCTGATTTGATGTCACCCATTGGTTTCTGAGGTCCAGTTTGAAGTTTTGAGAAGCTTTGAGAGGCTTCAAACCGTCACCATCTTGGTTGCAAAAAAACGGATGTGACAAGGAGGAGAGACAAGTCTGACAATCCTCCAGTCTTGAAACACAGTATGACCAAGACTTAAATTTTTATTCAATATGACCCAAAATGAGTGACTTGACCTCTCTAAACTCTGGAGGAAAGAGTTTACAGAGGTCAGGACAGAAGGCTGCTTTCCCATAGACTTCTATAGGACCAAAGTCTTTTTGCAACCACAGAGAGAATGCAGGCCCCCTCAGACCAGTGAGAAAAGCGCAAATGCAAACATATCAAATACAGTAAGGAAAAACTCATGATGGGTTCTATCATTCATAGTAATAATAGATTTTTTTTTAAACTAATTCACCATATAATCCGATTTCGCTTATTTATTGCAAAGCCCATATTGACCTAACGTCTGTAAAGTCACTGCCATTATGAAGCCTTGAGTTTGGGTTTAAGTCATCACAAGCTTTTTGTTTTGCAACCAGACATTTCCACATTCACGCAAGAGAGCTAATCAGACCATAATTTGCAAAATAAACTATATTAAAGACTTTAAACTGGCAACTGAGATCATAAAGTCACACAGAAAATGTTCACCAAGGTCATAAAGAAGTGTGAGGTAAGATTTTCTAATAAAAATTGTATACAAATTGACATCGTTTTGCAAACACAGGAGTTGGCCCCCTGCTGGTCAGAACACAGGTTTAAAGCACTTTTCTGACCCATGTTTTAATGTTCATGTTTTATATCTATTATTTATTAGCAGTAGCTGACAATGGCTAACTGTGCCAACTACGGATAAAAAATACCCGGTCGTTTGGTGATCAAATGAGGAAGTAGAAATATTGCATGTTGTGAGTGGTAGCCCTCTGCAGCTATCTTCGAAGAGATTAAAAACCACATCTCTGTACATTTCTCATTAGCTGTTCTCAGTCATGCTGACATTTTCTTTGTCAGTCTGTCCATTTCCCTCTAACTCTGTAGCTGTGTTCACAATGTGAATGCTTGGCAGACCTTCACCACCAGCCCACTTACTTTCATTTCATCTGCTCATAATTACCCCAATGGCTCATTCAAGAGGAGCTTGAAAAGATGAGATGTAAAGCAGAAATCGCATCTGATATCTCCAAAGCTCACTTTCGCCCTCTCAGCCATTTTAGAGAGACTGAAATGATTTTGATATTTGATAAATCTCTGAGATATTTATTTCTAATATAAATTTGCAGAGCTCATTAAACTTTTCTTTGATTGGGCTCAAAAGCTGGGCTTTAGGATCCTAATCCTCTCATTATGTGTCAGCCAGTAATCCTAACTTTGGAGAGAAACTTGACATTTTGCTTTTCTTTGGATGTTTGTTTTACTGACTTTGTGGCAGAGAAACATGTAATCGGGTGTATGAAAAGAAATCATGTATACAGTTAAGACAAAACTCTGAGTCTTGTCAGTCTGTACGCCTTAATCTGGTTGACTGCATTCTTATCTGTCTGTTTGGTACTGTTATCTGTCCATTACAAAGACAGAGTATGCAATACAAGCATCCATACCCCTTGGCGCTTCTTTGCCCTCTCTACACCCTCCTTGTACACTCCTGCTGTGTATCTGTGTGTGTCTGCATGTGTTTATGTGTATGTAGGACAGACTGCACACCCCCTCACTGCTCTTAGTGGCCTCCCCGACCGTCTGCTCTCTGTATTGTATTGTTTCTGCCTTCTGTGGAAGAAAAAAAAATCTACTGTCCTGGCACCAGGGCCTTTCTGTGACTCAGGGCTTCGATTCCACAGCAGAGAGATGATGAAAATGCAGCCAACTCTTCTGTCTTTCTCTGTGTGTATTTGTTTGTGTGAAAGCCTCAGGTTACATCTGCCAGGTAGTTGTAGCCAACTTACAGAGAACTGTAGCCCACACACACACACACACACAGGCAGAGCATCTCCAAGGAGTCTGATAACAAACTCGTGCCAATTCAGAGTGTGTATGTCATGCGAGTAGACACTCCCTGGTTCTGTTTTGGAGTTTTGGAGGAGTTTCTGAGGCCATCAACATTGCCTGTTCTCTCTTTCTTTTTTCCTCCTTGCATTTTGTGCTTTTTTCCAGTTGAGTGACTCTGGAAATAGTCAGTGGTAGAGGACTACTGGGAGGGGTGGCACTAAAGCTCACCCTGTGACACTTTGCTTGACAGGCCTGAAATGGAAAGATGGTGGGGAGAGAACAGATTAGGTGTGAGCTTTTTGCACATGTGTCTGTCTGTGTATTGGCGATAGTGTGAGCTTGCCTGCACTCCTGTACAAGCGCTGATGTACTTGTGTATGCGTGTTTATGAATTTTAAAATCTTGGCTGTGTGCCAAACAAGATAAAGGTATCATTATGCCTCAGAAGGTTCAAAATTAGTCATGGCAGCAGCCTCAGGGAAGTTGGTGTGAAGCCTGACATGCCCTGGTTGGAGTCAGCTCAGGCAGTGAGAGCTAGAGTGAGAGGGTTAATAACTGTCGCCAAGGGAGGAGGAGGAGACAAAGGATGCAGTCAGGTTCAAAAAGGATTTGAGGGATGATTTGAGGTTATACAGTGCATCCAGAAAGTATTCACAGCACTTCACTTGTTCCACATTTTGTCCTGTTACAGCCTTATTCCAAAATGGATTCAATTCATTTTTCACCTCAAAATTCTACACACAATACCCCATAATGACAAAGGGAAAAAAGTTTGCTTGAAATGTTTTGCTAATTT